>VZQC01010352.1:491016-503257 GCA_009823505.1 Rhizomys pruinosus | reverse complement strand
GGGGGGGAAGGGAAAGGGAAATGTGCCTGAATTGAATTGGAAAATGATGTATGAAATGCACAAGGCAGCAATAAAAAAATGTTAAAAAAAAAAAAACAAAAAAACAACTAGGTAACTGGTGCTAGTATCCACAGATGAGGGATACCACTTGTCGTTTGTTTTTCTGAGACTGTGTTACTTCACTTAACATAGTATCTTCTAGTTCCATCCATTTACCTGTGCTTCAGGTGGTCCTGGGGAATCCCTGATCTAAGCTCTGCACACTCTGGGGCAGAATTTAACTGTATCAATCTGTTTTTTGACCCAGTCCTTATGTTGTTGTTGTTCCCTCCCATTTGTATTGCTCCAAAATCCTATAGAAATGTCATATATGTACCAGAATTATGTCCTCTGGGAATGATTTGTATGCTAACTCTGATATATGTTTAAGAATTCACATTTCCTTCTTTAATGTGATGGGAATGGTTTCTCTCATTTGTGGATGCTAGCACCAAATCCAAGGGAAAGGCAAGCTGAGCAATGTTATTGTTATATTTCTTCTTATTTGAAAGCAACTGTGATGTTATATTGTGAATCTCTTAATGGACTCTAGAATTAACTTACCACCTACTTTTGAACATGGTAAGAAACAAATTTTATAATATGACATTCTTCAAGGGGCAACTTATAAGAAATCTAAAAATATAAATGAAGTTCTGTATATTGATTTCTTTAAAATTATTATTTTCTAAAAATTTTATTTATGTGTATGTATATTTACTGGAAAAATACTTTATACCTGACCCATCATGCCTGTTCTCTATATTTTTTCTAATGCACATTTACAAGTAGAATATTTCAAATATCCTATATGGAATCTCCCAACAATGCATTTTTCTTTGGAAACAGGAGGAACTGGGGCAAACATTTTCTACCTGTTGTAATAAATGAGAAAAAGAGAAGAGAGAGGGAGAGATCATAAGGAAACACAATAATTATTTGCTTAGTTTTTCTAGGTTCAACAGTATTGGTTATATGATTTTCTGTATTTTTTGCATATGAGAATTATTTGTTTAAAATGTTGAAGTTTTTAAAACAGAAGCATCCAACAGTGTTTGTAGCCTCCAGCAGGCCACATAATGCAATAAAGATCTCTTATTGACTAACAGAGCCTATATTACCATAATGCTATATAAATAGTAATAAAATTTCCATTGAAAACTCTTTCAATTTGATTATAAATTAAAGGATGTTTATGCCACATAGTTGAGGGTTCACATTGTCCTTGCTACATAGGAGGCTGAAGCAGGAGCATTATGTGGAGTTAGGAGTCAGAGGCAATTCTTGGCAAAATAATGAAGCTCTGAAAAAAATTTAAAAAAAACATAATAAAAATATGGAAGATGTTTAACCTAAAATGTACAACTTACAATCTTTCTTTCCCATCCATAATCTATAGTTTTTCAATATGCCAAAGGAAAATTCAAAAATAAAATGAAGTCAATTGACTTTTAGCAGTAAAGGATATATCTCACAATTTCACTATATGAACTCCCTCTTGTCTTTCAAAGTTTCACATTCTTTTCAAGCTTTTTTAACTTGTTCCAGAAATTTGGAACAATATTTAAATATTATCATTTTAGAATTTGTTGAATAAAATTGCTGAAGCTGAAAGCCCGGCAGGGACGTCATCTTGGAGAATGGGGAAGCTCTGGGACCTCTTCTTTTCTTTTCTTTTCTTTTCTTTTCTTTTCTTTTCTTTTCTTTTCTTTGTTTCTTTCTTTGTTTCTTTCACTCTTTCTTCTTTTTATTCTTTCTTTTCTTTTTGTTAATTTTGTGGTGCTGGGAATCAGTCTCTAGAACTCATACCTTCTACCTGGGAGCCTTACCCTAACTACTCCTGTTTTATTTTTTTTTAATTTATTTTTATTTATTTAACAAATCTAGACCCGTGTTCCCGCCCATCCCCCCACCCCACCAGAGCTCATGCATTCTGCCAAGCATGCTTTTCATCTCTTTCTCAGTCTTTCTCAATATTCTCCATGAGGAAGCTGACTTTTGAGCAGAAGTTCACTGTTTCAGTCAGTTCTTTGATGCAGTCCTTTCTGTTGTTGTTGTTGTTGTTATTGTTGTTTCCAATATGCATTACACCCAACTGCTTTGGACAAAAGCTTAGGGGGCCCTACACAAGAAATACTTACAACTAGGTAATGTTTGTTTGTTTTTAAAATTTCTCTCATTTAATTTGTTATTTTATTTTTACATTTTTACAAATGACCAAGACATAAATAAGTATACATTTTAATTGTCTTGATTTTCTTATATTTTTCATTTCTAATGTCTCCACCAGAGAAGTTTGTAGTTCATAACTGTGTTTCCAAAATCATTTCAATTGACAGCTGACATTGCCCTCCTAATTCCAGGACTCTGGTGGATGTGCGTATGTGTGCGTGTGTGTGTGTGTGTGTGTGTGTGTGTGTGTTGTGTGTGTGTGTGTGTGTGTGTGATGTGTGTGTGTGTATGTGGTGTATCAGTTGATGTGATATTGTCAGATTTGTTCTACCTTTAAGTAACAGAGGTTTGTCTGTGATCAATCAGATGATACAGAGAAGCACACCTGTGCTGTTTTCTAGCAAGATGCAGAGATCCTGCATTTGGGATGTCCATTAATGTCCATCTGTCTGCATTAATGTCTGTCTGTGGCATATTTGTACCATACAATCAGTCAGATGTAGTGGAATTTTCACAGTAGATTTTACTGGGAGTTGCATGCCATCTTTTGTCCTGTTACTGCCTATGCAATATTTTCTGTGAAGTTAAAGTGATGGGTTAGAAGCCATGAAGAATTTCACTGGCAGAACATCCAAAGACCATATATGGAAATGACCAACCTCTGTTGCAGAGACTTGGCAAATAAGGTGCATGGATACCCAGGACCAAGTGGAGACTTTAGGGTTAATGACTAACATTGAGACACAAAATTTGGTTTTACTGTAGGACTGAGAGCTTTTTTTTAATTTTAATTTAATTTTATTTTATTAATTTTTATGTCTATGAGTGTACTGTCTGCATGTAGGTTGGTGCACCCATGTTGTGCAATGTCACTGAAGTCAGAAGAGGGCTTGGGATTCCTCTGGAACTGGAGTTAAAAACGGTTCTTAGCTGCTATGTAGGTACTGGGAATCGAACCCGGGTCCTCTGCAAGAGCAGTTGATGCTCTTAACCGCTGAGCCTTCTCTTCAGCCCTGGGAATGAGAGCTTTGAATTATGTTTTGAAACTTTATGTAAAATATCCCAACAATAAAATCTTACATTTTTTAACTTAAATAAAAAAAAAAATCTGTGCATGGAGTTTGGCTTTGAACATGTAAATTTTTCTTCTAGTGACCATTAATTAATCATTAATGAAGACCCTTATGTACATAAATTAGGATCCATAATAGATTAAATCTCTCTTTTTAAAAGCTCCTTTTATTTCTTTTGAATCAAGAGAGTTATCTGTACTATAAACAGCAGCTGCCGTCATCTAGGGTGATATATGTCTGATTCTTACAGCTAGATGATCCTTGCCAAGTTCTTCCATTTCCTGACCCTTGTCTTCTTTGTGTGCAGGAGTGAGAATGCAGCCAGATAGAATGGCAGTTAATGTCACATAGTGTCTTCCATTTAAGAGCATATTACCCATTGTAAAAATTCTTATGTCTCTTCTATAATTTGACAGCTTTCTTTATTTTTACCAGACCACATACTTCTTGATTTGTAGAATTTTGAAGTTTCTTCTTTCTTCTTTTTCTGTAGGACTGAGACATAGTTTCTTTACCAATATAAACTTAAGTGAGGCTCAGATTTTCATTGTGTTATATTTTAGGTAAATGCTGGCTGACTTTTTAACTTTTAAATTTCTCCCCTGATGCCCCAGTAAGATGAACAGCAGTTTATGACCTAGAGGGCTGAGGATGGATTCCTAGGGATGTTACTTAACTAGGTTTCCAGCTGTGTTTTAAAGGAATTGATATGTGCCAGACAATATGAATTCAGGAGCAGTTGAAGAAAGGGGTCACTACTGCTGGGTTTCTCATATTTTCAACAGACCCTTAAATATTCTTATTTGCCTCTTAGTAACACTTGTGTGTTCTTAGTAGTTGAAAACAGCTGGATTTCATGTGGGAACAAATTTCCTTTAACATGATTTTCAAGGAAGCAGTGACTCAGCCAGCTGGTGGGAGAGCTGGGACCACACTGCCGCCTCCTCTGAGTTTTTCAGACAATTTGAAGTGCCTTATTCCAGCGTGTGTTATTTTTATCTCCCTCTTAAATCGGGACTGATTTTTGCCATGACCACACACTTTCTTCACCCTAAGTCTTCATCTCACTATTTTGATCATTTTTATTCCTTTGATTCTTGCATTTTTCTGACTTCTTGACTTCTTAATAATTCATGAGAAAGGAAACGAAGATTTGTTCTCAGTTCTAAGTCAAGTCAACCCTAGAGGACTGGGAACCTCTCTATAGAGTGTTTGGGTGAGGGAAAATGTCCGCAGTGTTGTCATATTTAGACCCGAATAAATGTGACAGGTAAAACTGGCATCAGATGAAATAAAAATCAAAGGTCAGTTGGGAGCAGATGCTCTGGATGTAAGAGAAGACGTGCAAAGCCCACTTCTCTCTCCTCTTGCAGCTGTCAGCTGGGCAGTGGAAGGAGATGACCATCTTTTCTCTTTCTACTCCTAAAGAAGGATGGCAGATAAGTTCAGATTTCAGACTCACCAATGTGTGCCAGAAGGCAGGTGCTCTGTCATTTCAGGGTCAGATACTTGATTCTGATTTTCTTCTTTTCTACCAGAAATGCTGGTGGAAAAGAATAACAGGGAATATAGGTGATATATTATTAGTTCAAGTTCAAGATGATTATGTCCTAAACTAAAGCATCAGCAAGAGAGATTGGATGGCTAGGAAATAATGGAGAAATTTTAGGAGGTAAAATATGCTGAAATATGTTATCATGAATGGAGATTGCACTGGACATCTTTGGGGTCTTCGCTTTAGAAACTGGCTTGCTCAGTAGGGCAATCCTCAAATGGTGAACATAGGGTTAAGAAGGAACAAATGAGTCAAGTTAAAATGCGCTGAATTTGCACTGAGTTTGAGACTTCATCCAGGTAGGCTCATCGAGGAATCCTCATAGAGTTAAACCTTAGAAAAGCAGGCTAGTTGAACATATAGTGTGGGGTTAGCAGAAGAGCACAAAGCTAAAACCTGCACAGTGAGTGCCTGGAGAACACTGAAGCTTAAACATTGAGAAAGGATCTGTATGGAAATGAAGCATAGCTGGTGTACAGATTGCTCAGGTAGAGACCAAGGGAAGCCACTGAGAGGTTTAAAAAATGGTTTGGGTATACGAGGGATGACTCAATCATTTAGAGCATTGGCAGATCTTACAAAGGACTAGGGATCGGTTCCTAGAACTCACATACCAGCTAATAACAGTCAGTAACTCCAGTTCCAGGAAATTCAGTGCCCTGTGTGTGTTTATGCCATGTGTGTGCAAGTACACCCGGAAGATTGAGCCTGACTCTGTGGAGCTGGAGTTATAAGTAATAAGTGGCCTTACATGGCTACTGGGAACTGAACTGCTGGAAGTGTAGAAAGTTTTGTAAACATGGAGACATCACTATAGTCCCAAGTGTTGACATTTGTTACTATGAAGGTGAAAATATTTTATGTGAAGAATAAATTATTCAATTCTGTGAGCAATGAATGCAGGAATCAATGAAAAACTGTATTTTATGTAAGAGACATTTTAGAGAGAGAGATGAACTTAGGCATATTATTTCAAATACTTAAAGAGTGTGAAAATGTAGAGTTATATCATGAAAGGTGATATTGATGTGCATTTTGCTTTGTGTGATATTTGAAGCTGGGAGAAGCTTATACATGCTTTTGGGTTGTAAAGTTTGAATAGAAGGGAAAACAAAGACAGAAAATACAGAATATGGAAGAAATCACCAAGAGCCAGTTTTGGAGAGTATTAGGCAGAAGTGAAGCAACTGATTGTGACCAATAAAAGGACTTGAGGAGGAGAGAAGACATGGGGACCTGTGCTGGTGGCATAGAAAGAATTAGAAGAATGGAATTAGGAGAATGGAATTAGCGAGACTGGCAGAACCTCACTTGCTGTTCTCATTTTCATGAGTAGAATGTTTTCTGATTAGATGATCTTGTAGGGATTAATAGAGAATCGATCAGGTATTGTAGGAAAAATGAAAGTCTGTGGAAGTGGTAAAAGAAATGCAGTGTTTCTATGGCCTAAGTACCTCTCTCACTTAACCAGTATCCATTAGGGAATTTAGAGAGGACCCAGAACTTGAAGGTTTGGAGCCATTTAGTGTTGAGCACTGCAGGGAGGAATGCTCATTAGCATTGTTCAGATCATGGCACTGCAAAGACCTGGGGCCTGGAACACACAGGTTAACTTCTCATATCAGATGCATATCACTTCTAAGGATTGTTTGGGATGGTGATTCCCACCTAGCTAAAACCTCTTTGAGCCTTGGGTATAATTTGAAGGTTCACAATTAATAAAGGCCTTCAGTCATGGAGAAATGAGAAAATCATTTATGTCAACACATTGGTATTCAACACTGCCTTGTAACATATCCATTACATAATTAGACACAATTTCAGTGAAAGGAATTTATCTCAGTGTCTTTTTTCACTTGGAACTGATGAAAACAGCTTTTATGCTGTTTGCTTTCAACTTCAGCAGGTCACCTTTGTGCTGGCTTCTCAGCCACGTCTTTCCAGATCACTCATCTGTGGCTGGATGTAATGAGACCTACAATATTGCTGTGAAATAGGTTGAGGAAATTATTGTAATGATTATTAAATCATTTTCTCAAGTCTTTTTAATCTTCAAGATGTTTAATTTCCCAAATCCCAAGCTACCTAGTGAAATGAAGACTGCAAATGCAGTACAATTCTCCCGCCTCTGCTTAAGGGGTGCATTCCTCCCTCTCATCACTGTGATATTTACCCACAGACGTTATGGAAATTAAAAACAGCAGTGCCCACTTTGTGAGGTTCTTGCTATTTATCAGCAGCTCAGGGTTTGGAAGTTCGGAAAAGGACCCAATCAAAACACCAAGCTTGTCAAATAAAATATGCTTGTGGTATGAGCCAATAGAAGGAAAACACTTCAAATTCCAGCTTTATTATTTGAACGTGCATATAGTTCAGCTTTTCTAAACTCTGAAGATATCTTTATGAGATAATTGACACCTTGTGAATTGCTAAAGAGACACTTTGGGAAACTAAGTCATAGCTTGTGACTGCACACACATTTTTTTTTTTCCAAGACAGTCTTGGTTTAAATGGGATCACGGATTTAACAATGAATTTGATCCCCTTTAGATGTCTTGGAAGATCTATTTTATACTCACTCTAGATATAGAAAGGAGCATTGTATTTGATATAGGACAGCCAGTGATGAAGTCAACCCACAGGTGAGCTTGAATAGACCATCTAGTTTAATTTTACTTAAGGGAAAAGATGAGAAGTGACCTCTGACACAAACCTTTGTTCTCTTGGAAGTGGTGAGACGGCCTACACTTTACAGCTTCTCAAAACACAAGGAAAAAAATGTGGTGCTTGAATTGGGTAATTTTGCAGCTCATGGCCAAATTCATGCTTCACTTATATGCAATTCTTGAAAACACTGTCAAAAGCATATCTTGAAAATGCTACATATTGCCTTCCATAAGTAATGCAAAGTGAAGAATGACTCATTTCCACTGGTAAAGTTCAGAAAAATAAATATTTGATGAAATTACATTCACCTTTGAAAAATAGGCTGCTTTTAAGAAATACATTATATTCTTTTATCTTTTTATGTAGAGACTATTAAAATTGCCACTGAAATAACCAATGTGTACTATAAATGTAGACAAATATGTTAAATCAATATGAATCCAAGATACAATTAAGGTGTAAGACTGTGTACATAATTCAATGATTTTTCTTTGCTTTTAAGAAAATTATTCATTACTATGCCAATTTTGAGGGATTATGAAAGTAAGACAAGAGTGTTTTTATTGCAAACATTTCACTGCTACTCCAATAACTCTGCTGTTAAACAGTGGTAGGGAGAGGTAGGATGCCGGGGAAAGAAGACAAGATTTCTTTTTTTGCTGCTTTCTCGTAATACCTGACCCTAAATAAACATTCCAGTATGAATATTTCTTTCATTTCTCCTAGGTGAAAATAGATGTACCCAAAGGTTTTTATAACATTAGTAATGAAATATTTTCCAGTTTTTTTAGACCCACATACAGCCTCATTGTAATTAATTCCAATAGGCTTCAGATTAATATCCATTGGGAAGGAAAGGGGCCAATTCTGTTTTTGTTCCTTTCTTTTTCTTTAAACTTCTCTATAGAAGAGTCATAGGATTACATCACTCACAGTTATAATCTATCATAGATTATTTCTTAACCTGGAAAAATGTATGCTTACTGGATCTCATAGGATCCTTTAACATTTTCCCCCTATGTCCTTATGATAGAACTCTGATTGAGGGTTACTTGGGGCAGATGAAGCACCTTATCTGGTCATCAACAAGTTCCGTGTTCAACCCTTTAACTCCCAATGTAGATTTGATTTTAGTTTAATCTTTCTTCTATCCTGGGGCAGTTCTTTGTACCATTCAGCAGTCGTCTTGGCTATAATCCTTGAATTCAAGAATTCAAGCCAGATTCCTCTCTTGGTTCAAGAGAAAATCCAGAAATCCTTGTCATGCCATAGTTGGGGTCTGGTCTCTGGGAACAGCTCATTTTATTTTCTGCTATCTCAAGCCTAAACATCAAAACATCATCTATCTGTGTAGGACATGCTAGTACCCTGCTTGTCAACACTGGTAGTGTTGTGGAGGTCATATCAGACAATGAACGCTCTGAAAATGTGTTTCAGAGTTTATTTCCTAAAAGACTTTCTTGACGAGAGAGAGAGAGAGAGAGAGAGAGAGAGAGAGAGAGAGAGAGAGAGAGAGAAATGTCACAGCACTCTGTTTTTTTTCAACTTAAGGAATGCATACATTTTTAATTTTGTTAAACCTCTTTAACTTATATTTTCTGGAAAAAAAGGAGCACAAATACTGTGAATACTGTTTAGAAATCTCCCAGCATGTCCTTCGAAGGTGGTCTACAGGGAAGTGGCTGCTCTGATGGTCAAGTCTCTCTTGCTGCTTACTTTGGACTGATTTGAATTTTATGAATGAGTTTTACACTTTAAATTGGTTAAAAATATCAAAAGAACATATGTGAACATGACATGAGGTCTAACTTTTCTTGCCTGTGAAGTTTTGCTAGAACGGGTGTGTCTATCTCATGCACAGCAACCACGTCTGCCTTCCCCTTAGAATGACGGGGGCGAATGACTGAAACCTTATGAGCTGCAAAGCCTAAAATATTTACTACCTGATTACTTTATAAATGACTGCTGATCCCTGCTGGAGAAAGAGATATACTTGGCATCTGGCATATTGTTCTTGGCTTCTGGCATCTTAGCTAAAATTTAGACAGTAAAAGTCCCATTTTTAACATCTTGTTACTACATAGGAAAACCATCAAGATATTAATACTTTCTTAATTTTATGATTCTCAAATGAGTGTGAGAATGTTAGTATGGCTTAGAAGCTTACATTATAGGCTTTGAAAGAGAATTTTAAAGACAGAGACATGATGGTTTCTCACCTGTATATCATGCTCTCTCACTAGGGCTGTTTGAAACTAGAAATAGCTATGTGATATTTACAGACATATTCACAACATTTGACTGCTATGATACTTGAGGGTTTAGGATGAAAGCATAGGAGATTGTGAGTCTCAGACTGTTGGAGGTCTTTGTTGGTGTCTGATAGGTTGAATACTGAGTATCTGCATGCTTGGTTGCAGTTGTATCTAGTTTGTTTAAAATTTAGAAATAAATAAATATATGACCATAATATTTCAATGCTTTGAATAATAGATAAGAAATATTAATTTGAAGAATCATAATTAAGGCATGAATGGAAAATTCCCGGTAGCCTGTTCTCCATGGAATAAAATAGAACAATTTACATGATAGTTTCCAGAACAGGAGCTTGGCATACCTTGATTTTTCACCAGCGTATAAAAAACCTTTTAGGATTTAAGTTAATGAAATATAAAATTTCAGCAGTCCCTGCTGGGCTTCTGGATGGATTCAGAGCTTATTCTTCATTTTGCATTCTTTTTGCATTTACTCAGAATGTTTCCTTAGACCTGAAACACATTAGCCACCCTTGGTTTTGCTTGTTAAAATCCTTCCTGGCCTTCAAGAGTCAGCTCCAATTTTACTTCCACTGTGTCATTAATTATGCTTTCTCCTTTTCTCATAGAACCTTATTATTGGTTCTACTGTATGAAAGTCACATTTTAATTTGCCATATAGCTATTTGCATTTGTGTCTCTCTGCTTACTTCTGAGGGCTAGAATATTTTGAGTGTTTTATATTCACCACAATGCATGTATTTGATAGATTTCACAAAAGCTAGTTACTAAAAAAGGAAGAATTCTAAGTTTATTTAAATTTAATAATGATTAAGTTAGAATGTGATCATCCACATTTCCTTTTATAAATATTAAGTTATTTTCATAATCATTGTCTTTATTCATTTCTAGAAAAGTCAACCTTATATTGTACAAATAGTTTTTAATCTATATTCAGAGTTCCTTCAAGTTTCACATATCCCAAATTTATATTAGAATGTTTCAAGGCCTGTAGATAAAAGGAATAAAGTAGGATGTATGAATGGAAATTTAGTTACATTTAATATATGGTTGCAATGCTGACTTGATTTTATTTGGCATCTTTATTCTAAAATTAATTCTATTAAAATAGTGCAATGCAGTAATAAAAGTATCAATTCTATAAAATTAAGGGTATTTATTTTTTCTTTTTTAAAATATTTTTTATTAATTTTATTTATTTCTGTATGTGTATGAATGTACTGTCTGCATGCAAGTCTGTGCACCCGTGTCGTGCAATGCCGCGGAGGTCAGAAGAGGGCGTCGGATTCCCCTGGAACTGGAGTTCTCCTGGAATTGGAGTTTCAGACGGTTCTTGGCCACCACGTGGGTGCTGGGGATCGAACCTGGGTCCTCTGTAAGAGCGGTCAGCGCTCTTAACCGCTAGGCCAATTTTTTAAACTAAACCATTGTGGTATTTTAGATTAGATATTATAAGGTATTTTTGACTAGATCAAATGACAATCTAAGAAGTAAATAACAACATTGTTATTTACATAAAAATACTCACATTGCTATACTGCAGTCACTTTACAAACTGAATGGAAAAAGAAATGAAAGGTGGGACATATCATTTCTCCTTCCATTTGCTCTGTGTTGGACATTGGTGTTATGCAGACTGACTTTGAGCTTTCCTATCTCTTGATAGGAAGAGCCAGAAAATGCATGCAAATCTCCCTGAGCTATTAAGAATCAGTGCTTTTGAAATTTTACTTTCAACGCTGTTCTCCAGAAATGTCATGAAATTCCCTCACCTTAATATTTTTCACTTCTGAATACCATTATGATGAATAGTCTTTGAGGGTAAGTGAAAGTTCCTCAAATTTTAATCGACTTCTTTGAATTTTAAAATGAGTCCCAATTGTGTCTTGGAATTAACCTATAGTTTACTTTCATACTCTGTCACTTTGTTGTAAGTGCAGAGGTTCGATATGTGTATTTTGAAAAATATAAAATCAAATATGAGATGGCTGAATTTGTATGTGCTCAGGTTTGGATTTTCAATTTTGTTCCATTGGTCAACTGGTCTGTTTTTGTACCAGTACCAAGCTGTTTTTATGACTATAGCCCTGTAGTACAGTTTGATGTCTGGTATAGCAATCCCCCTGTATTGCTCTTTTCACCCAGAGTTGCTTTGGCTATTCTGGGTCTTTTGTTTTTCCAAATGAAATTGAGGATTCTTTTTTCCAAACATTTGAAGAAGCTCTTGGGGATTTTGATTGGGATTGCATTAAATCTGTATACAAGTTTAGGTAGAATGGACATTTTTACTATATTTATTTTCCCAATCCATGAGCATGGGAGGTTTGTCCATCTCCTGATGTCTTCTTCAATTTCCTTCTTCAGAGGTTTAAAATTTTTGTTGTAGAGGTCCTTGGTATCTTTGGTTAGGTTTGTTCCTAGGTATTTTATTGTTTTTGAGGCTATTGTGAGTGGGAAGG
>VZQC01010352.1:348855-487001 GCA_009823505.1 Rhizomys pruinosus | reverse complement strand
GTAGAATGTAAGGGCTGCGATTGGGGTGAATGGTGAAACTACAACAATATAGACTGGACACTCATTTGATCAACTTGATTGAACATACAAGCCCCCCCTGCTGGATGGTGGGACCCATGAGCTATGTGGGTTTGGGCACAACTGCTTGCAAATTGGTTTTACATGAAGGATGCTTGTACTCACAAATTATCACTTATTGTTAAAAAAATGAAAACCAAACAAAACAAAAAAGCAGAGAAAGATGCAGAAAACTTATGGCAGAATGCATGATCTAGGATGAGTAGGGGTGGGGTGGGGGGAAGGGAAGGGGATATATGCCTGAAATGAATTGGAAAATGATGTATGAAATGCACAAAGCATCAATAAAAAAATATTATTAAAAAAAAGAAAAATATAAAATCAAAGGGAGCAACATCAAAAGTCTTGTTCAAAGAACTGATTAAAACAGTAAACATCTACATCAAAAAAGTAAAAGAAAAAGGGAAAAAATGCATACCAGATATGAAGCTTTCTGTAATAAATAAAAGAATCTAAAAGAAAAACTATGTTCTTGATATGGCCAAGATGGCTCAGTGGTTAAAGGTGCTTGCCATGCAACCCTGCCAAACTGAGTTCAATACACTGAGCCATGTAAAGGTGGAAGGAGAAAACTGATTGGACAAAGTTCTACTCTGACCTCCATGCATGCTCCTACACATGGATTACACACAAACCATGTAGACATATACCATGTACACACACACACACACACACACACACACACACACACACGTAAATATTTCTAACTGCATACTTAGTTAACAAATAGGTTATAGGCCCTAAGATGATATAAATATATTTAAAAAAATAGAGGGTCAGAGAGATGGCTCACTGGACGAAGGCACCTGCTAATAAGAGTGAAGATCCAAATTTAATCCTCAGGAACAACTTGGTGGATGCAGAGAACAGCCATCTTAAATCACCCTCTGGTCTTCGCACACACACTGTGGCATGCATGCCCACACAAATACACGTGTGTGTGTGTGTGTGTGTGTGTGTGTGTAAAGGCATAAAATATAAGTAAAATGTAAAAAATTAGTAAAATAGTACAAACAAATGTCTGTTTCACTATATATTAGATATATGAGTATATATAATATATCTTCTATATTGCTATATCTCTAATACAGATATAATTATACAATGTATAAATACACAGTCTGTCAGCATATTTTAATGTGTCTGTGTGGTAATTTCCATTCTTAATCCTTAATTGGTTTTTATTCTGTACTGTCATTTCTGGTTTTGATTCTATTTTTTCTGTTAGACTCTTATTTTTCTTAGGTTTTTGTTAAAGCATGCAATGTGTTTTTCCAAGATAAGTATGTGGTATACTGGCTGAATATGTAAATTTTAACTTTTACCCTTTCAAATATAATCTTTAAATTTATTATATTTCTACCTTCATGGATTGCAAAGTTTAATAAAAAATCATCTGCAGTATAAGTTCAACTATCTTTCAAATAGATTGTGATATTTAAGGCCATGTACTGGGGTCTATTAAATTGTATCTACAGAAGGATGGTGGGAATTATTTTTACAATATAGACATATTTAGAATAATGACTTATACCTAACCTTGCAACCAAGTAACTGTTTATAGTGTAAACAAGTTCACTTTGCCCTATGCTTGCCTTGTGACCTGGGCATGTGATCTTAATCCCTTATAAACTCCTTTGCCCTTTACCCAAGATAGTGTAAGAGTATGAGTGAATTTATGTATTAATGTTCAGATAAATAATTTACTTATTGAAGTTTTGGTAGCAGTGTATGGTTCTCATTCCCAACAATGAGAAAATTGAGAAGTCTGTTTGATATGTGTATGTGATTCTAGGCTAAGGATCCAAGGGCAAATTTCCCAGATAACATAAGTGTGGATTTTAGCTTATACTTCCCCAATTTATGCTCAAGATACTGGCTCAATTTTAGAATGAGCAAAGCAGCTCTATAGTATGACTCTGAGAGTCATCTTAAAGAACGGGTGCTCAGCAGTTCCTGTCTATTCTTGGCCTTAAAACAAAGGCTTATTCAGGCTGTTTCTTTATTAAGGTATAACTAATGTGGTTCAGGAAGATTCAGACTAAAAGGCTGTATCAAATAACCCACAGACATATGTTAATAACGCAAACTCATTAGTGAACTTAATGCTTTTCTGCCTTGACTACTCATTCCCATGTTCTATAATCTAAGCAGAAACTATCAAGATCCATACATTCCATTGATTCTATAACCACTTCTTTTTTTATTTCTTTTTTTATTTTTATTGATGCTTTGTGTATTTCATACATCATTTTCCAATTCAGTTCAGGCATATATCACCTTCCCTTCCTCCCACCCCACCCCTACCCATCCCAGATCATGCATTCTGCCGTAAGTTTTCTTCATCTTTCTCTGCTTTTTTGTTTTGTTTTGTTTTCATTTTTTTAACAATAAGTGATAATTTGTGAGTACAAGCATCCTTCATGTAAAACCAATATGCAAGCAGTTGTGCCCAAACCCACACAGCTCATGGGTCCCACCATCCAGCAGCGGGGACTAGTATGTTCAATCAAGTTGATCAAATGAGTGTCCAGTCTACATTGATGTAGTTTCACCATTCACCCCAATCACAGCCCTAACATTCTAGCGTGCCCCCTCTTCCGCAGATTGTTCCCTAGGCTTAGAAAAGGGGCACAGGTGGATGAGAAGCAAAACACTCTACTTTGTCTGGAGCTGATGTCTTGGTCTCTAGTCAGTTCTGGCTGTTTTCTTTCCTGGGCTGCCAGCTTGTCCAGGCATAACCTTTCGATCCTACTAATGAAGCACATGCAATTAGATATTTAGGTATTTAAACAGTACAATATATAGCCTTTCGATCCTACTAATGAAGCACACACAATTAGATATATAGGTATTTAAACAGTACTAATTGTTATGGTAGGTTACTTTGGTATAGACACAGATGTTTGGATGGTATGTTAATCCATGAATTACATTTTCTTCTGTTAAGTATGACAGGGTCTTCGTGTGGTTTATAACATCTCCTAACCATTAGAGGATGTAAGCTTGTGGCATCAGCCAGTGGTTATTCCTCCAACGTAGAGAGCTACATAGCCAATTAGATTTTGCAATCATTACAGACATATGGCTGCCACCTCTGCACAGTATTTATTTCATGGCAGATGAGGTTTAGCTGGTGCTGACGGAGGGGTTTTGCTTGACTCAAGGAGACCTATATCTTGCTTTATTGGTTTAGTGCCTTTGTAACACTCATTCTGGTATTCCAGAGACCATCTGTTACTTGCAAGTGCGGTCTCTCTACATCTTTTCCATGTTTATATCAGCGATGTTCAACAGCAGCGGCCTTATCGCCTCTCTTTCCGGCAAATATCCCAGTTTGGATTCAAGGAGCCTTTCCTTTTGTGGGGGCTTGGATCCCCTGGCCAACATCTCCTTTGTTGAATAATCCATGTCTGATGTCAGAGCTCCTGTACTTAATATCATTTTGCTTAAGTGCATAGCTTAATAGCTTAAGGAGACTTTAGCATTATATTGGTCTAAATAGAGAATATCCTTTTTGGAGTTTCCATTCTGTCCATTAGTCAATTAAAGAAGGCAGTTCTTACTGATTTACCCAGAATACCTCCTATAACAGCTGGCTCCCAATCTACAGCTGGAGAACGACCTCAATCATTCATCGTATTTCTCCTTATTCTATGGGGGTAAGTTAAGAAAAAGTCTCTTGTAGGCTGGAGAGATGGCCTAACAGTTAAGTGCGCCACCGCTTTTACAGAGGACCCGGGTTCATCCCCAGCACCCCACATCGCCAGCCGAGAACCATCTTGAAACTCCAATTCCAGGGAAAGAACTCCAGTTCCAGAGGGATTCCAAGACCCTCTTCTGACCTCCGCGGCATTGCACGACACGGGTGCACAACTGCATGCAGACAGTACATCATATAACATACAAAAAAATAAAACTTAAAAAAATTTAAAAAAGAAAGTCTCTTGTATTAAACCTTTACTGAACACTTAGAAGGTAAGCTTTTTTAGGAATCATTAAAAATATTTGTTATAGTAGGATCCACAGAGGGGCTTGATGTCTCCAGCAATCTGAGGCATTTCTTTCCTTCAATGCCCAGAGGAGTCAATCCTCTGCTGACACTTTTCTGGTATGTCCTACTCACTGCAAAGCTGCATTTTCCTTCCAGCCATTAAGTGGGTGATACTCTGGCCTGTTGGAACATACAAAATCCTTTCCCATAGTTTAGTTTTTAAGATTTGGCAAGCTTGCAGAGTTTTTTGACAAAAAGTTTTTCATATCTATCATATATTCCCCCTTTTTTATTTTAAGGTTTTTATCTTTTGACCCATGAGTTCTCAAAAAAGCAGTTGTTTTCTACATACCTATAGGGTGAAATCAAGGAACAGATTTCATCATCAAATCCCCATGCTGTTTTAGTTACTGTATTTTTGATTACATTTGGGAAACAAACATTTATTTTTAAATTATCAATCATCCTATTCAGGTGACAAGAGATTGCTACCAGGTGATTTTATATGACAGCAAAATTATAAGAACATTTGTTTATGCCAATCCCAAAGTTAATTTGTTATACAGTTTTAATTAAAGCTAATGTTGGTGCAAATTAAAACACCTTAAGATACCATCTTACTCCAGAAAGACTGGCTAGGTTCAAGAAAACAAATGATGCCAGTGCTGGAGAGGTTTGGGAAAGGGGAAAACACTCATCCAATTCTGCGTGGGAATGTAAACTTGTCGCAGCCACTATTCGGAAAAACCAGTCTGGAGACCCTTAGAAGGACTCAAAATGATCCTGCCATTTTGATCCAGTCAACCACTCCTGGTATATACCCACGAGACTTCATTCTACTGCAGAGATAACAATGCAACAGCTACTATTTATTGCCGCTCCTGTTTCACAATAGCAAAAAACTGGATTCAACCCAAATGCCTTCAACTGAGAAGTGGATAGAGAAAATGTTTGGTACAGTTACACATCTGGAGTTCTATTGCAGCGGTAAAGAAAGACACTTCAGAACTTCTGCAGGGAAGTGCGTGGAGCTAGAAAGACATCATGTTTAAGTGAAATAACAAGTCCCAGGAAAACAAACGACGGAATGGATATCTCAAGTCCTAGTGTGGACCTAAGGTAGACCAATGACCCGTTTTAAGTATTTCATTGTGGAGAAGGAGATGCATATTAATAAGAACAACCAACAAAAGATTGCAGTCAAAAACTGACTGAAATGGTTGGCTCAGGATAGGGTGGGAGGGGTGGGGAGGGACATGGGTCGTTATTTGGAATTGGTGCATATTTATTGACGTAATTCAAACAAGTTATCCATTTTGCCGCCCAGACTCTTGTCTACAGGTTATGTGGTGTTTTAGGACTTGGTAATAAGTAATATGTGTATATAAACAACAATGGTTTAAGGCTGATAAAGAACGGTAATGGGCATCCTGATTAATTGGTGATTATAATTGCTGTTGTACCACATTAGCTACATTAAAAATGTTATAACAATTACTTTTGGGTCCAATTGCGCGGCTGCATAAACAAATGTTCTCCTATAATTATTGCTGTCATATAGATTCACCTTGGTAGCAATTCTTAGTCAACCGATAGGATGATTTAATTTGATAAATAAAGTTTGTGTTTCTCGCAAGTAATCACATACAGTAACCCAAAACAGCAATCGGGAATTTGAGAATCTGGTGCCTTTGATTCTACCCTATTTAGCTGTATATATATAACAACTGCTTTTTTTGAGACCTCATGGGTCAAAAAGTAAAAACCTAAAATAAAAAGGGGGATATAAAAGGGAATATATGTAAAACTTTTGTCAAAAATCTTTGCAATCTCAAATCTTAAACTAACTACGGGAAAGGATTTGTATGTTCCAACAGGCCAGAGTATCACCAAATTAATGGCTTGAGAAGAAAATGCAGCTTTGGCATCGAGTAGGGAACGTGACCAAAAGTAACCACAGAAGGCTTGACTCCTCTCGGGAATTGAAGGGAAGAAATGACTCAGATTGCTTGCAGACATCAGGCCCCTCTGTGGAGTCCTTACTAGTACAACTGATTGTTATAAAATGAATTCCCTATTGAAGCTTACCTTCAAAGCTGCGCAAAGGTTTTAATACAAGAGACTTTCTTAACGACCCCATAGTAATAAGGAGAATTATGATGATGATAGGTCGTTCGTTCCAGCTGTAATTGGAGCCAGCGTTGTTATAGAGGTATTCTACTTGTAAAATCAGGGTAAAACTCGCCTTCTTTTTAATTGACTAATTGACATCAGAAACGTTGAAGTAAAGGGATTTAGTTCTCTATCAGACCAAATATCAATACTTAAAGTCTCCTTAAGATATGCACTTAAGCAAAATATATTAAAACAGGAGCTCCTGCACAATCGACAATGGAATATTCTACCAAGGAGATGTTGGCCAGGGGGATCCAACCCCCACAAAAAGGTAAGCCCCTTACCTCCAAACTGGATATACTTCAGGAAGAGAGGCTGTAATGCCCTTGCTGTTAGACTGAATTAAGAAGCATGGGAAATGTGTTATGGAGACTGCACTTCGCAAGTGTAAATGGTCTCTGGATACCAGAGAAAGTGTTACCAAAAGCCACAAAACAATAATGGCAAAATTGGGTCGCCTCTGAGTCAAGTCAAGACTCTACCTTCACAGCACCAGCATACACCTCACCAGCCTCGAAATATGTATGTAGCAGTGGAGCCATACGTCTGTAATTCCAAATCTAATTGGCTATGAACTCGGTCTCCTTGGAGGGAATAAACCACGGCTGATGCCACAAGCTCTTATCATATCGTAATGGTTAAGGATTTATAAAACCACACGAAGACCCGGTCATACTTAACAGAAGAAAAAGTAATCAATGAGATGAACATTACCACCAACGCATCTGGGTCTAATTACCGGAAATGTAACCTACCATAATAAGATTATAAAGTACTGTTTAAACCTATATAGCTAATTGCGAATGTGCTTCATTTAGTAGGATCTAAAGGCCTATGATAATTAATACTGTTTAAATACCTACTATAATCTAATTGCCAATGTGGCTTACATTAGTTAGGCATCGATAAGGTTTCAGCTGGACAAAACTGGCACGCCAGGAAGAAAACAGCCAATTAGCTAGAAGACAAATGACACAACAGTCTCCTAAAAGAAGTTGTCTTGGCATATATTCTCAACCTACGTCCCTTTTCTTAAGCCTAGGGAAATCTGCAAGAGGGGGCATTGGAGAATGTAAGGGCTGCGATTGGGTTAATGGTGAAACTACAACAATATAGACTGGACGCTCATTTGATCAACTTGACTGGACATACAAGACCCCCCTGCTGGATGGTGGGACCCATGAGCTGTGTGGGTTTGGGCACACCTGCTTGCAAATTGGTTTTACATGAAGGATGCTTGTACTCACAAATTATCACTTATTGTTAAAAAATGAAAACAAATCAAAACAAAAAAACAGAGAAAGATGTAGAAAAGTTATGGCAGAATGCATGATCTGGGATGGGTAGGGGTGGGGTGGGGGGAAGGGAAAGGGAAATATGCCTAAACTGAATTGGCAAATGATGTATGAAATACACAAAGCATCAATAAAAAAAAAAAAGAAAATGGATCCCGAAAAAAAAGTTGACTTAATAAAAGAGGACAATCAATAAATTTTCATATTGATATCTTCAATAGCACAGAAATTGTGTGATGTGCTATTTTTCTTTCTTTTTTTGCCTTATGGAGGAAAAATGAATTAAAAGTGTAAGAGTGAAGCATAGTTGCAAGATGCACGATATATGTGGAACATACAGTGAGGGCTTAACATAATTTTTAGGTCAGGGTAAGTCTTCTTGTGGAAGTGACACTTAAGCCAGTTTTTGAACTGAGAGTAACTAACTGGAAAACACAAAGGATAAAAGTAATCTATAAAATGATGTAGGATCAGTTTAGGCTAGAAGACCCAAGGCTTCACAACCAAAGTTAATGATTTGAATTGGTATTGAAAATAAACTGTAGACATATAAGGGATTCAGTCAGGAAAGTGTAATGATCATATTTGAATTTATTTTCAAAATTGTCTTCAAAAATTTTATTGTATTATTGTTATTTTATGTATATGAATGTATTATTTACATATATGTAAGTGTACCCATGCCATGCAAATGCCTGCTAAGGTCAGAAGAGGGCATCAGATGGCCTGGAATTGTAGTTACAGACAGTTGTTAGCCCATGTGTATGTTGAGTAACAATCCTGTGTCCTCTGCAAAAGCAGCCAGTGCTCTTAACTTCTGAACCATCTCTCCAGCCCCAATATTTGAGTTTTTGAGTTCCCTCTGAGTGCTGTGTATAGAACAGATTAGATAAGATTTGATGTGTAGATATCAATTAGTAATCTACTTTCCTAGTCCCAGGTGATAGTGTATCTGAGTGAGGGTGCAGATCCTGGGCAAAATCTTTTAGACCTATCACTTTAATGAACATAGATGAAAAATTCTCAATAAAATCACACACAGACCCACATCAAAAAGATCATCCATCATCATCAAGTTGGATTCATACCAGAGATGCAGGGATGGTTCAACATACATAAATCAATAAATATCATAAAACACATAAATGGACTCAAAGACATAAATCACATGATCATCTCAATTGATGCAGAAAAGGCATTGGACTGGATGGAACATTCCTCACATAATCAAAGCCATATACCACAAACCCACTGCAAACATCATCTTAAAAGGAGAAAAATTAGAATCATTCCTCTTAAAGGTGGGAAGCCAGGAAGGCTGCACCCTATCACCACTCCTCTTCAGTATAGTGCTTGAAACACTTGCTAGGCCAATAAGGCAAGAAAGGGAAATTAAAGAAGTACTAATTGGAAAAGAAGAAGTCAAACTTTGCAGATGATATGATAGTTTATCTGAGGGATGCTAAATATTCCATCTGAAAACTCCTAGAAATGATTAAGAGTTTTAGTTAAGTGGCAGGATACAAAATTAACCTATAAAAATCAGCAGCATTTCTTTACATTAACAACAAGCAAGTGGAGAAGGAATATAAGGAGAACTTCCCACTCACAATAGTCTCAAAAAAACACCTGGGAAAAATCCTAATGAAAGACACAAAATATCTCTAAAACAAAAAATTTAAAGCGCTGAAGGAGATTGAAAATGACATCAAAAGATGGAAAGACCTCCCATGCTCATGGATTGGAAAAATTAATGTAGTAAAAATGTCCATTCTTTTTATTTTATTTTATTTTATTTATTTTGGTATGTGTATGACTATACTGTCTGCATGTAGGTTTGTGTGCCTGTGCCGTGCAATGCCATGGAGGTCAGAAGGGTCTTGGATTCCCCTGGAACTGGAGTTCTCCTGGAATTGGAGTTACAGATGGTTCTCAGCTGCCATGTGGGTGCTAGGGATCTAACCTGGGTCCTCTGCAACAGCAGTCGGCTCTCTTAACTGCTAGGCCATCTCTCCAGCCCAATAAAAATGTCCATCCTACCCAAATTAATATACAAAATCAATGCAATCCCAATTTAAATCCCCATGAGTTTCTTCACAAACTTGGAAAAAATCCTTAAATTCATATGGAAAAAACAAAGGACCCTGAATAGCTAAAGCAACTCTGAGTGAAAAGTACAATACAGGAGGATTATTTTACCAGACTTCAAGCAATATTACAGGGCTATAGTCATAATGACAGCCTGGTGCTGGCACAAAAACAGACAAAACTAAAGATCCAAACTTGAGTTCATACAATTTCAGCCACCTCATATTCAACAAAGGAGCCAAAATAGCTCAATGGAGGAAAGATAGCATCTTCAGCAACTGGTGCTGGCAAAACTGAATCACCATTTGTAGAAGAACAAAATTAAATCCCTCCCTCTCACCTTGTACAAACTCCAGGTGGATTAAAGACCTCATTGTGAAACCTGAAACCCTGAAGTTGATAGAAGAAAATGTTGGCAGCAACCTACAAGACATAGACACTGGAGAAGACTTTTTAAATCAAACAGCAGCTGGGCAGGAAATAAGGTCATCAATTAACAAGTGGGACCTCATCAAACTCAAAAGCCTCTGTACAGTGAAAGAAACAATCAGGAAAGTGAAGAGAAAACCCACAGAGTGGGAGGAAACTTTCACCACTGATACATCTGACAGGGTATTAACATCCAGAGTATGTAAAAAAACAAAGGAGCAAGAAAAAAAATGACTCACTCAAAGATGGAGTAAAGAGCTGAACAGAGACTTTATCAGGGAGTAAGTAAAGATGGCTGAGAAATGCCGCAGACCATCCCAGCTGGAGGGTTCCATCTGCCTGCAGAAACCAAAGTCTTGGATAGGAAGGCACGGAGTAGGCAATGTCAGTCAGAAACGACAACAGAAATGGCTTTTGAATCTGCTGCACTTTACTGAGAGCAAGTCAAAGTTTTTATATCACAAAAGCCAGGAACAAAAGGCTCATTGCTAAAGGAACTCACACCTGGGTTTCCAAGGACAGCAAGCCAGATAAGTTTACACATCACATGGTATACTGCTCATGCCGTCTTGGCAGGGGAGGTAAGCAACAAAACAGCAGTCTTAAAACCACAAACCATAAACAGTTTGCCTTTGTTTAGAAGTTCAAATTTGCTGTTTCTCATCCTTCCTGGAGCCTGATTTTTCCAAGGCCGCTTGTTATCTCTAGGCTGTAATTCAAGCCAAAGCCTGGGAAAGCTTCTTAATTAGTTCTGTTTTTTTTTTTTAATTTATTTATTTATTTATTTATTTATTTTTATGTGTATGAATGTATTGTCTGCATGCAGGTCTGCGCACCCGTGTCGTGCGATGCCGCGGAGGTCAGAAGACGGTCTCGGATTCCCCTGGAACTGGAGTTCTCCTGGAACCGGAGTCACAGACGGTTCTCAGCCGCCATGTGGGTGCTGGGGATCGAACCCGGGTCCTCTGCAAGAGCGGTCGTCGCTCTTAACCGCTAGGCCATCCCTCCAGCCCCAGTTCTGTTTTTATTAAAGGAGAAAGCCCGCCACGTGCCTCTAACTAAGTTTTATATTTTAACATGCATAACTGTAGCTAAGACTTTTATCTTACTAATTCTATCAGATGTAGCTTCTTGCTTAAAGGACTGAGGCTTTATTCTTATTAAATCTGGAAAAACACTTTTATTATTTGTAACTGACCTATGTTATCACTCAGTGTAATGTTTTTCATTCATAATATCTTTGTGGGGGCTTCTAGGACAAAGGAGTCTTTAGATACTGTTTCTCTCTATGATTTTGCTTAGGTTCATGAAGCTTCTATTCGCCTGATTTATTTCCAGACACATTTAACTGTCCCTTGTCTGGGACTGAGTTTGTGCTGAGCTCAGGAAAAGAATCAAAAGACAGTGTGCGAAGTCCAACACTCAAGAAGCATAACATCTTTGTAGCACGTCATGATCTTGGAAGCTAAGGCTGAGCATTCTGCCAGGGACCACCAGGGAGCTTAGCCTCAGACATCTCCTGTCTGTTATTATGACTTTCGTCATTGTTCACACAGACGACGCTGGAGTTGGCGTGGCAGAGAAACATCTCAAAAAGTGTTCAACATCATTTATAATTAAGGGAATATAAATTAAAAATAATCTAGGATATAATCTCACTCTGATAAGACTGGCTAAGATCAAAAAATCAAAAGACACCAAAATGCTGAAGATGTTGTAGGGAAAGGGGAACAATCCTCCACTGCATGTGGGAATGTAAACTCATACAGCCACTATGGAAAGCACTGTGGAGAACCCTTAAAAGACTGAAAATGTGCCTACCACCTGACCCAGCCATACCCCTCCTGGGTATATACCTACAAGACTCATCCTACCACAAATATATATTCACATCTATGTTTATTGCAGCTCTCTTCACAACAGCAAACAGTGGGAAGCAAACCAAATGCCCCTCAACTGATGAGTCCATAACAAAAATGTGGCACTTCTAAACAATGAAGTTCTATGTAGCAGTAAATAAAAGGTGATGTTATGAAATTTTCAGGTAAATGAATGGAACTCAAAGCCATTATGCTAAGTGAAGCAACACATTCCCAGAAAAACAAATGGGGAATGGTTTCTCTCATGTGTGGATGCTAGTACCAAATCCCCAGTTGACAGGCAAGCTGAACAACAAACAACATTATTTTTATATTTCTTTTTATCTGAAAGCATCTTTGATGTTAAAATGTATATCTCTTAACTGTCTCTAAAATTAACTTAGCACTTATTTTCAGACTGTGTAATTACCATATATGGGCAGAAAGTATGTGTTATATTTTAGAGTAATATAAAATTAAAGGGAAAAATGTGAATTCCTAAATATACTTTGGAATCGACATACAGTTTATTTTGGTACATATGTGACATTTATATAAGCATATTTTGGAGCAATAAAAATGTGAGGAAACAACAACATAAGGACTGAAGGAATGGGTCAAAGAACTGACTAGTGCAGTTAAATTCTGCCTAAAGCAATAAATCTCTAGAGAAAAATAGTAAGACTGAGAGAAAGATGCAGAACATGTATGGAAGAATTCATGATCTGGAGTGGGCTGGGGGCAGAGAAAAGGAAATATATCTAAATTGGACTGAAAAATGATGTATGAAATACACAAAACATCAATGAAAGTATTTTATTAAAAAAAAAAAACCACCTCTATGACTAGATGTTAGAACAGTAGTCAATCATGGCCTTGAGGCTTATTATCTTCTCTTCTTCCCTTCCCTCCTGCTCCTCCTCCTTCCCTTTCTTCCCCTCCCTTTTATTTTCCCCTCCCTTCCTCTTCTTTCACCTTCCCTTCTTTTCCTTTCTCTTTCATTCTTTCTCTCTACTCCCTCAAACTTCCCACTTATCACTTAAACAGATGAGAATACTGTAGCATTAGTACTAACCATCAACGCTATTTATCAGTTCTACTACTGGAAGTTCTAACCTAACTACTCTAATATCTCTTCCTCTGTCCTCATTTATAAAATCAAAAAAAAATTTGAGACAAGTTCTTCCTGGTTCCCAGCTGGGCTGGAACTCACTATGTAGACCTGGCTGGCCTTGGTTTCATAGAGATCCACCTTCCTTTTCACTTCTCAAGACTGGGATTAAATGCATGTGCCATCATGCCTGGCTATAAAGTCAGTTAAAAGCTTCCATATAATTTAATGCTCTCCTCACTTCAAACCCTTATTATTTTGCTACTCGAAAGATTTTCTGATTATCTTATGCATATCTTCTTGTCCATAGAACCTTTTGAATGAATATACAATTTTCTCCTGAATACTAAAATAAATATATATTTCAAGGACAATAATATTTTCCCTAGTCCTTTCCAATAAAGCTAAGTAAATTAATTTATTTCCATTTACTGACCAAATGTGCAGATGAAATTATTTTACTCATTTCTATCAGGGACCAATTTTGCATGAAAGACTGGTAAGTTAGGATTCAGTCAAAAATAAGAGAAATTTAATTACCAGACAAATACCTTCACCATTTAATTTATGAGTAGTTTTAGGGTTATAGTATGTGATTAGGCCACACTTCGGGAAGACTGATTTATGATTAACTTTAACTATAGAGAAATAGTATGGGGGATAAATGCTATGATCAAGAGTTCATACATTTTATTGTAATCTTGCCTAAATCATTTATATTTGATAGTTCAGAAGCTGTCTCATGATAACAAGATTAGGATAATTTGAGTAGTGTGCTACACTGACTATTTGGGTTTCTTGAAACATAATCTCTAGTGTGGGAAATTTGAAGCAGGCACCATTTGGAGCTGACCCTTGGTCACCTGGATGGAAATTCTATGAATGTAGCTGGAATCTATATAAAGGAGCCCCACAGAGCTCCTTCACTCCTTTCAGCACATGTGTTCATAGTGGAAAGAAGTTCATCTGTGAGGAAGTCAGCCCCAACCAGCACCAGTTCACTGGACCCTCGATTTTTGGCTACCCAGCTGCCAGTACTGTGACAAATATTTTTTTTTGTCATTTATATGACATTTAGTATATTTTATAGTAGCTCAGTTGACTACAAGACATAGTCAAGGGAGAATTAATTTTTTTATCTTTTAGCTTATGACAAGCTACCTGTGCTTTCGTACAAGTGTGACAGGATGGTTTGAAGGATTTAACAGGAAAAAGAACATTGCCTATCCCTGTAAAAAGACAATGGCAGGACTTACCGATTAAGATTGTACAAACTGACATTGTTTAAGGAAAAATTCATCAAGGAATCATTAATATCTTTAGTTATCTAGTAAAATACTGCATCAACAAAGCAAAGATCTTGTGATATTAAATAGGACATCAGAAGAGAATGACTACTAGAAAGACTGGATCATCAAGTTGAGGAAAACGTGGAGATGAAAGAAAAATATAATAAAAATAAACGTCACTCTATCAGGTTTCCCTTGCTAGGTTAGGAATAATAGAAGATAAAATAGAATAAGGAGGTTTGGCATTTATAAAGAAAGCAATCCCAGATTTAGCACCATTAATTACCAGACCTCAGGGTTTGCCAGTCACTAGCACAGTGGATATGGATGGTCCACCTCAAGGCTTACCATAAAAAGTCTATATTTTTTCAGAATATTTCAGAAAAGTGATTCAGAAATGACATTTTTTTCAAATGATTACACTCACGAGTTCATACTATTTAGTAACTATATTAGACTTTAGAAGATAATGAAAGTATGTCTTAAAAATCCTAAGTGATTGGGGTGAATGGTGAAGCTACAGCAATACAGACTGGACACTCATTTGATCAACTTGATTGAATATACAAGCCCTCCTCCCCCCCTGCTGGATGGTGGGACCCATGGGCTGTGTGGGTTTGGGCACAACTGCTTGTAAATTGGTTTTACGTGAAGGATGCTTGTACTCATAAATTATTACTTAATGTTAAAAAATGAAAAAAACTGAGAGAAAGATGCAGGACAGTTATGGCAGAATGCATGATCTGGGATGGGGTGGGGTGGGGTGGGGGGAAGGGAAAGGGAAATATGCCTGAACTGAATTGGAAAATGATGTATGAAATACACAAAGCATCAATAAAAATGAAAATTAAATAAAATCCTAAGTGATTTTTTTTTCTAACCTAGAACATAGAATATCAAGCTTGATTAACCTGTCAATTAACAGCAATTGCAGATGGACACTTTCAGATCTGTTATGCCCCAAATTTACCTCCCATTACATCTTCCTCAGAGAGCTATTAGAGGAATGGTTCTATGAGACTAGTAATAAATCAAGAAAGAAAAAAAATAAATTAAAAAAGAAAAAAAGAAGCATAATGTCTGAAAATGGAATACACCAAATGAATCTGGACACGTTAGTATATATCCTGATGCAATAGCAGGAACCAGGAAAATGAAAGGAATCCTAGAAGTAAAGGGAAAGAAGAGCCTGGGAGAGGGGATAGTAGGAAACAGATTTTACTAAGGGAGAAAGTGGGAAAATGGCAATGGATATTCAACAGGGAAGGAAGGATGAAAGGATATACAAGGAATGATGCAGGGAAAAGGGGAAGAGGGAATTCAAGAGAGGGCAATAATAGGAGATGGGAATTATCAAGGGGAAAATGGGAGAGAGAGAGAGAGAGAGAGAGAGAGAGAGAGAGAGAGAGAGAGAGAGAGAGAAAGTGATGCTTAGCTAGTGTGAAACAAACAAACAAGAAAATACATGAACTCACAAACCCCTGAAAAATACATACTTGAACATAAGTGCATGTGTATGCCTGAAGGCTGTAAACAAGAAACACAATGCCAGACCAGAAAAACCTCCCTTTGACTTGTTCATCAGGGTAGTACAAGAGACTCCACAAATAATAAAGGTTATTGCCATAGTCCTTGATTGTGGCCCAGAACTTGAACATAACTATATCTGAAGACAGGAAATACTTTGAACTTGGAGCAATTGAGCCGGAGCTGACTTGGAAGCCTCCTCTCTGAAGACTCGCTCTCAAAGTTCTAGAGGATATTATGCAAGCTGAAAAGTGAGAAAACTCAATCAATGCTTTAATCCAGCCATAAAGCCTAATAACTACAACAATAAATGGCACAGCAAGCAATCTCTATTGGTGTAATAGTGGCACTTTTATCTGGCAGTTAGACATAGGTATCAAATTGGACTTAAAGCCCTCTCAATGGGAGGGAACTCATGGGTGGCAAAATAAACATAGCAAATACACATAACTGGAGAGCTCATAAGTCCCAAAGATAACTATCATATTTCTATAAAAATGACATTTCTTACTGTATGCTAAACATAGATCCTTATATTACAGAACTACTATTGGCAAATGACTACTGTGGGGTGAAGAAGAGTAGATCTTCTTTAAGCTGACTAGAATCCAATGAACATACAGTGAGGGACATCTGGATACAAATGTGTTCCAGATAGGACTTTATATGACAAATTACCTGAAATCTTTGGGGAGGATATGGGGGATTGGGAGGGTGGTCTAAATTTGATTAAGGTGTATTGTATGAAGTGCACAAATGCTGGATATAAAGTCAGATGGAAAAATAAGAATTTTTGGGATGAGAGGAAGAGAGATTACAAAATGGTAGTTATGTTTCAGTTTAAACCAGTCCAAATGGAGTAGGTAAGAATACTTTTGTAGGAATTTCTTTAAGAAGATGAAAATAAGAAACTTTGTAACATATAAATAGATGCTTTCAAGGGAGAATACCTTAGGTGGTAGAGAGTACAGGTTAAATTTATTATATCTAGCATAATTACACATGCATGGCTCAGCATGTATACTGTGCCTATTCACATAAATAGTACCACAGTAAAAGTATGTTGAATGGATAGAAACAGATTATAAGTATGTGGTTTCTGGAAGGCTTTGCAGATAGAAGTCAATAAGTAATGTCTCAGAAGAAGAAAGATCAGCCAATAGTATGCTTGATAAATATAGCATGTTTCTTATACATTCATCAAGGAAAATGTAATAAATTGAATGAGATACTCTTGAGGGAATATAACGTCACTATAGACCAGGAAGTTTCTATTGTATTGGAACCTTCTGAATTATTTTGTGTTCAGTCATTTATGTGGATAATGATTAAAAATGATAATTAACAAAAATTACAGATAACATTTAAAATTTTCAATCTGACTACTTTATTAAGTGTGGTTTGTGATGCAAAGAGGATGAGAATGGAAAAAAGAAAGTTTTGCAATCACAAGGACAATGATGAGGCCATTAATCCTAATAAGACTGAAGCACCATGGTAGTGGATACTGGAGAGTTGTTTGTCTTGTCTGATTACCCGACTGCTAGGATAGATGAGGGCAATCTGGTCTCCAGTGTCATCAGCAGGAAGGTGGAAGTTATCCGGTTGGGATCAATCACAGAGGGGAGCCAGTGCAGACGAAGGAAGTGGGAGAAGAAAAGTAATGAATGGCATCTACTTTGGGGCTTTAATCAACGATTTAGATCATATTCCAGAGATCAAAATAGTGGGAAAAGGGTTTAGAGACAATGAAGGCCTTGCAAATGGAAAGGCTGGGAGCCATTTAGTGGCTATTTGTGAACCTCCTTTGATGCTCTGCAGGTCCACCCTCCTGGGCAAATACATTAGTCTTTTCCGTGTCTTTAGTGCCTACTTAGTCATAAAGGCAGCTACAGTGGAGTGAATGAATGTTCCTGGTTCTCCAGCTCTATACTGATAAAGGATTCTTGTTGTTTCCATCTTTTCTCCCTCTAGTAAAACACATAATAATTCTTGTCATCTATGTTCCTTGAAGGAATATTGTGAACATCACTGGTGTATCTGTTAAATATATTGAGCTTTAAGGGGAAGAAAGCTGTTTTATAAATTATGAAGTATTAGAGTGTTGACAGGCTAAAAGGTGCTGGCTAGAAATACTCTGTGTCTGTCCAATCAAAAGAAAAGCACAGAAATATAAAAGAATTGGACTTCTCTTAAAGGTTCTTTATTTTAAAATTTTAAACTTTGTCCTGGTTTTCCTTCACACTGTCTCCATTAATGGGCAATGAAGATTATTATGAATCCTGATGGATCTTGTATAAGGTGGGAGGGGGGAATTTAATTTATTAAGTGACTTGAATGAAGATGCTATAATATATTTATATTACTAAAGCGCAGAGCCAAAAAGAAAAAAAATGAACGGTGAAGGAAAGCATAAAGATTTGACAATGGCACTATTCTCTTCTGCTCTGCTGAAAGCCCTTTCTGCCTCTCACCCACTTTCTCTGCTTAGCTCTATTTATTGCTCTATTGTTTTCTCTTTCTGTCCTGTGTTTTTGATCTGGCAATACATATGCAGATTAAGAAGTTTGTTATTCAAGTGAAAATGACTACAAGTTCCTGATATTTGTAAATATTTCCCAAATAAGAACACTTACAAGACTCAAAATGAGCCTAACACCTGACCCAGCCATACCACTCCTGGGTATATACCCAGACTCATCCTACTGTAAAGATACATGCACATCCATGTTTATTGCAGCTTTCTTCACAATAGTGAAGAGCTGGAACCAACCCAAATGACCCTCAACTGACCAGTGGATGACAAAAATGTGGTACATCTACACAATGGAGTTATATGCAGTGGTAAAGAAAGATATCAGGAACTTCATAGGTAAATGGATGGAACTCAAAGCCATTATGCTAAGTGAAGTAACACACCCCCCCAAAACAAATGGGGAATGGTTTTCCTCATTAGTGGATGCTAGTACCAAATCCCCAAATTGATAGGCAAGCTGAACCAAATTATTGTTATATTTCTTTCTATCTGAAAGCAACTGTGATATTATAATGTGATTCTCCTTAACGAGCCTTAAAATTAATTTACCACTTACTTTCAGACATGGTAATTAATGTATATGGGGGAAAGATATATATTCATATTTTAGAGTAACATAAAATTAAAGGGAATAAAATGTGAACTCTTTTTTTTTTTTTTTTTTTTTTTTGTCTTTTAGAGACAGGGTCTCCCTGTAGTCACAGCTGTCCTGGAACTCACTCTGTAGACCAGGCTGGCCTTGAACTCACAAAGATCCACCTGCCTCTGCCTCCCAAGTGCTAGCATTAAAGGAGTGCACCACCATGCCCGGCTGAGTAATATAAAATTAAAGGGAATAAAATGTGAACTCTTAAAAATATATCAGAGTTAACATATAGTTTATTCCTGGAGGACATAATTCTGGTACATATATGACATGTATATAGACATATTTTGGAGCAATACAATTGAGAGGGAACCACAGCAACATAAGGACTGGGTCAAAGAATGGACTGATATAGTTAAATTCTGCCCCAAACAATAAACCTTTACAGAGAAAATCTTTTAAAAGACTGAGAGAAAGATGCAGGATATGTTATGGCAGAATGCATGAACTGGGGTGGGCTGGGAGGAAGGGAAAGGGGAATATGTCTAAACTGAACTGAAAAATGATGTCTGAAATACACAAAACATCAATAAAAGTATTATATTTTTTTTAAAAAAGAAGTTTGTTATTCAAGTGAAAATGATTACAAGTTTCTGATATTTGTAAATATTTCCCAAATAAGAAAATCACTTTTAGGTTTTATAAAACCTTAGTATCTGACAAACTAAATCTGATACATTAATAAACTAGTGCACTAATAAAATACCAACTAAGAGGCTTTGATTAGGCTGACTAGAGCTCAGGGGATGAACTTGCATTGAGGAGTGGCCGGGGACATTAATTTGGAAAAATAGACCTTAACACAAATGAAAGAATATATGAATTACAATGGGGGGGGGGGCTGTGGAAGGTACCAATGGGGAAGGGAGTAATCAAGACTGATTGAGATGGTATGTATGAAATACACGAAAATTCAATAAAATATTTTAAAAATACTACTCTAGGAGTTGGTGGACTTAGTTCAGAGGCAGAGATCTTGCCTAGCCTATGTAAAGCCATGGGCGAGCTTGATCCCAACACTGAAATAAACAATACAAATAAAACAAAACTAAAGATTATAGTGTTCTAAGCTACCCAGTTTATCTAGAAGTTTGTTTTATTCCTTTGTTAGTGAAACCTATAACCTGGAGTGCTATTTTGTAATTTCATAGATGTGACAAAAATGGAAAGCATTTTCAGTTTACAGCTTAGAAGAACCCCTGCACTGCTTTTACTTGTTACCAAGTAATGTAAGTGCTCTAAACCTAATTTGTTCACTTATGCAATGCCAATAAGTATAAGCTAGACATAAGCTTATTATAGGGATTATACAAAATAATTATTAAAATATGGTAAATACAATGCTTGCTGATAACTGCTGGTGCTACTATTATTGCTTATCTTCAACATGTTTTATGGTTACATACTTATTTAATATTTATTTATGAGTTAAGTGTTAACCATTCAGTATAGCATATGTGTGAAATTTATCAGAAGAAGAATATGAAAATTTGTGTACATGAGAGGAGGTTTGTGAAGAGAGAAGTTAATCCCCTAGCCTGGGGTGAACACCTAAACTCACCCCTAAAACCAAAACTAGACCAAGACTCCCCAAGAAAATGAAACCAGAAACCAGTGTCGCTCATGAAAATAAATGCAAAATAGTACAACAATTTATTACTTATTATATTCATACATTGTGGTTTTTAACAATACATAAAAGAATATGAAATGATATTTGCCCCCATTTATAAGATTGTACTAACATTTAAAAATCAATTAGTATATATTTTAACTTTTTTTCATAATGTTTCTTGATAGATACAAGTATATAAAATCAGGGCATGAACATGCTTTGATAGATTAGGTAGAATATTTCAATACTATAATAAGGGAACAATTCAAATTCTCACCATTTGTTTCACACCCACAAAAAACACTTCAAGGGAATTAACTATCTCTCAAATCTGATCAGTTTTGTGCAAGTAAACCATGTGTCTTTTTAAAAAGGCTTGTGCACTTGCCCAAGCTCAAGGATATTGAAATCTAGCACATAAAGCCCATTACTAGAAGTAGAATTACAGGCAATATACTATTACAGCAACAACCATCAATTACAGTTAAGGATTTTCTGTAACAACCAAATGGATAATCTAATATTGCAACAACTCAAGTGTTACTGAGCAAAGTGCATTTCTACAGTATTCAGTGTTGCTATTCAGTTTTCTAACTTTAAACAGTCTATGATAACTGGCAGCAAATAAGGTCCTTGCAATAGACTGCCTCTGCTTGAGAACTTATGATGTAATTACTGCATGCTGCTAATATACTATCTAAACATTAAAGATATTCCTAAAATATTTGATGGTAGACTATGATTAAGACACTACACTACAAAAAAAAAAAAAAAAACTTATGCAGAAGGAAACCCTTACTGACGTGCTTCTGCTTTAAATATTGTGCCCCCAAATGAAGTCCAGTAAGCTCATGTCCTGTCTTGATTAAAACCTATGGAAAACTCAGAAGGTCATCTCAGAAGTTTTAAGAAAAATATATGGCAAATTTATATTTGCCATGAAGAGTCTCTAGAGAAACCATGTGCTACTACCTAATTTAATAATGAAATCATACAATGGGAAAAGTTAAGGGCATCTATCACCATTTCCATTTGGTATATTAGTTAGTAGTTTGTACTATATTGTAGGAAAAGAAAGCAAAAAGGGATAGATAAGTGAAGAAGACAGACACCATAAACAGATACTATGATCAATTATGAAAAGTCCCTTGCGGTTCTCATCCTCAGCCTTTCACCACTGTGCTATTATGCTGTCATATAGTATGACGTGGTAACACTCTCTTTCACCTATAGGATGATTTAATCTAAAAATAAAGTTTGTTTCCCAAGTTAATCACATACAGTAACCCAAAACAGCATGGGTGAACTTGATGAAAGCTGTGCCTTGACTCCACCCTATAGGTATATATAATGCAACTGCTTTCTTGAGACTTATGGGTCAAAAATAAAAACCTAAAATAAAAAAGGGGGATATATATAAATATGAAAACTTTTTGTCAAAAAACCTGGCAATCCAAAGCTTAAAACTAACTACGGGAAAGGATTTGTATGTTCCAACAGGCCAGAGTATCACCAACTAAATGGCTGAAAAAGAAAATGCAGCTTTGCAAGGAATAGGAAGTACCAGAAAGTCCCAGCAGAAGGATTGACTCCTCTGGGCATTGAAGGGAAGAAATGCCTCAGATTGCTGCAGACATCAGGCCCCTCTCTGGATCCTACTAGTAACAACTATTTTTAATGAATCCTAACGAAGCTTACCTTCTAGGTGCCGCAAAGGTTTTAATACAAGAGACTTTCTTAACTCCCCCCCATAGAATAAGGAGAAATATGATGATGATGAGGTCGTTCTCCAGCTGTAGATTGGAGCCAGCTGTTATAGAGGTATTCTCTTGTAAAATCAGTAAAACTGCCTTCTTTAATTGACTAATGGACATAGAAACTGTGAAAAGGATTATTCTCTATTCAGAACCAAATATAATGCTAAAGTCTCCTTAAGCTATGCACTTAAACAAAATATATTAATACAGGAGCTCTGACATCAACAATGGATTATTCTACCAAGGAGATGTTGGCCAGGGGATCCAAGCCCCCACAAAAGGTAAAGGCTCCTTGCCTCCAAACTGGGATATCTGCAGGAAGAGAGGCGATAAGGCCCTGCTGTTGAAGACCTGATATAAACATGGGAAAGATGTATGGAGACCGCACTTGCAAGTATACAGATGGTCTCTGGAATGCCAGAGAGTGTTACCAAAGGCCACTAAACCAATAAAGCAAATATAGGTCTCCTTGAGTCAAGCAAGACTCCTCCGTCAGCACCAGCTACACCTCATCTGCCTGGAAATACTGTGCAGCAGTGGCAGCCATATGTCTGTATATCCCAAATCTAATTGGCTATTAGCTCTCTCCTTGGAGGAATAACCCACGGCTGATGCCACAAGCTTACATCCTCTAATGGTTAGGAGATGTTATAAACCACACGAAGACCCTGCCATACTTAACAGAAGAAAATGTAATTCATGAATTAACATACCATCCAAACATCTGTGTCTATACCAAAGTAACCTACCATAACAATTAGTACTGTTTAAATACCTATATATCTAATTGCGTGTGCTTCATTAGTAGGATCGAAAGGCTATATATTATACTGTTTAAATACCTATATATCTAATTGCATGTGCTTCATTAGTAGGATCGAAAGGTTATGCCTGGACAAGCTGGCAGCCCATGAAAGAAAACAGCCAGAATTGACTAGAGACCAAGACAACAGCTCCAGAGAAAGTAGACTGTTTTGCTTCTCATCCACCTGTGCCCCTTTTCTAAGCCTAGGGAACAATCTGCGGAAGAGGGGGCGTGGTAGAATGTAAGGGCTACGATTGGGGTGAATGGTGAAACTACAACAATATAGACTGGACACTCATTTGATCAACTTGATTGAACATACAAGCCCCCCCTGCTGGATGGTGGGACCCATGAGCTGTGTGGGTTTGGGCACAACTGCTCGGAAATTGATTTTACATGAAGGATGCTTGTACTCACAGACTATCACCTACTGTTTAAAAAAAAATAGAGAAAGACGCAGAAAAGTTATGGCAGAATGCATGATCTGAGATGGGTAGGGGTGGGGTGGGGGGAAGGGAAGGGGATATATGCCTTAACTGAATTGGAAAATGATGTATGAAATACACAAAACATCAATAAAAAAATTATGAAAAGTCATAATAAAGAATTTATATATTTTAAGTACTAAAAAGTGAGTTAAATAAGTTTTCAAGTTATAAGCCAATAATCAAGAAAACAGGAGTTTTTTTTATAACCAACAACATTTAATCAAAAATTGAAATTTTAAGTCACATTTTGCAATGGTATTGAAATATGACATATGGATAAATATGTCAAAAGATACTACCTCTGTTTATAAAACTTTGGTAAACCATGATTGGAAGAATTTAAATGAGATGAATGTTATACTATGCTCATTTATTTGAAATTTTAAGATTAAGATATGAATTGTCTCTGAAGTGATCAACATAATTAGCAAATCCATTTAAATGCAGAATTTAAAAAAGAGAAATTGATATCCCTTTATTCTATCTCTCATCTCTTGACATCCTTTATGGTCCCTGACTGATTTCCTAACCTCTATTGATTTTCCAAATGCAACACACATATGAAAAGTTTTAAAGCTAGCATCCATAAATGAAAAATAGCATGTAACGTTTATCTTTCTACAATAAAAGTTGGCCTGGTAAGATGTAACCACTAGTTCAATAGTGGCTCAAATGGTATTGGAGTAACCAAACACCATCTGATTGGATTTGAGGCCCACTCAGCATGGTGAAACACACACTTCTCCCCATTACTGGGGCCTAGAGCCTGTGGTTAGACAGAGGGGAGGCACTACTGTTCTGCTAAATGGACATAGTCTTAAACTGATTTGTAATTGCTTATCATGATAGCCAAGGTTAGTGCATCTCTCAACTCTCATCAGAGTAACTCCCTTTTGCAGTAGATGGTGATTAACACAGAATCCGCAACTAGTCATCACACAGAGAATAAGAAACTGTGGAGTGTTCAGCCCTAAATGAGACATCTATATTATGCTCCTCCCCTAAAGACTCAGGAAGTGTCACGGAAGAGGGGACAGAAAGGTTATAGTAGCAAGAGGTGGTGGATGAATACACTGAAACTTTATCTTCAAGATACAATAGGACAGTTGCACATCAGACACCATAACAATTGTGACACCATGAAGAAATCCTGTGCAAACCCAAGAGAGACCAAAATCCCAGCATGGACATGGGAAATGGGAAAGTAACTCTAGACATAGCTAAGGAGCTATAGGTAAGAAGCTAATAGAGAGAGAGAGAGTCAAATTCTTTAAGGAGCTATTGGTAAGATGCTAATAGAGTCAAATTCTTTGCCAAACTCCAGGGAATGGACCCAACTCACGAGTATTTGGGCAACACAAATTGGACTACATTGGCTTTAAAATACAAGTATAGGGCAGGGTGTGGTGGCACACACCTTTAATCCCAGCACTCAGGAGCCAGAAGCAGGCAGATATCTGTGAGTTCAAGGCCAGCCTGGTCTACATAGTGAGTTCCAGGCCAGCTGGGGCTACAGGGAGACCCTATCTCCAAAAGACCAAAAAATAAAAAATAAAACAAGAGTATAGTGGCACACACCTTTAATCCCAGCACTCAGGAGCCAGAGGCAGGAAGATATCTGTGAGTTCAAGGCCAGCCTGGTCTACATAGTGAGTTCCAGGCTAGCTGGGGCTACAGGGAGACCCTGTCTCCAAAAGACCAAAAAATAAAAAATAAAACAAGAGTATAGTAAGTTGTAGGGATGGTATGTGATGGGTAGTTCTGAGAGAAGATGAAGGAGGGACTTTTATATGATCAAAATACAGTGCATGAAATTCTCAAGAAATAAAGTGTTTTAAAAAATAAAATCTCAGGGCTGGAGAGATGGCTCAGTGGTTAAGAGCATCGACTGCTCTTGTAGAGGACCCGGGTTCGATTCCCAGCACCCACATGGCGGCTAAGAACCGTCTTTAACTCCAGTTCTAGGGGAATCCGATGCCCTCTCCTGACCTCTGAGGCATTGCACGACACGGGTGCATCAACCTACATGCAGACAGTACACTCATACACATAAAAAAAAATAAGTTAAAAAAAAATAAAATCTCAGAATATTATAAAATATACATTATTATGAGGACTAAGAATGCAAAACAAATTTAAAAGATAAGTCGATGAAAACTGTGTGAACTTCAGTATTCTGATATGAATATAAAGCTACAGCCATTTCAGCAGCTTAGTTCTTATATAAAATTAATTACTAGATGAATGGAAAAAGATACAGCACAGAAATATACCACATGTTCTTTTCAGTAGAGAACAAGATAGCAAAGAAATTCAAATTAGGAAAGAAAGACACTCTTTCAACAAGAGATGCTGTTTAAAATGCACTTTGACCCTTACCTGGCTTCATGTATTAAGGCCAATTTGAAATGGAACATAAACCCACATGATAAGAGCAAAATTCAGAAGCTTTCAAAATAAAATAGGAGAATATAATAGTGATATAGGATAGGCAAAAATTTCTTAGATTAAAAAAAACAAAGCTGAAACTTGATCATCTCCTACCTCTGGCCAGCTGCCCAGCTGCCCAGGCAAAATAATTTGTATTTTTTTAAGCAATCTCTCTGGAGCAATCACATGATTTGTACATACATACAATATAGGCAGGAGATTTGCTCAAATTATTGTCTGTGTTCCACTATCTGTCTTTATAATCTGGCAGTCTCACCAAGGCAAGGTCAGTGTATAAAACATGTGTGGTTCATTGTACTCCACACAGTTCTAGCAGCCAACAGTGCTCAGCAGATGAGTGAGCAGAGAATGAGAGACACAATCTGAACCCAAAGGACTGAGAGCAAATAGCTCTCCAGTAAAGATGTATAAATAGACAAGACTCTTTCTTACAAGTGATTGGTTGCCATCTATAGAGGCAGCAGACATCTGTAGAATGAAAGGCCAACAAACACTAGAACTAGAAAGGTAAACACAGCTATAGTCATTTAGCACTGGGCTGGAAAGCATCATTTGTCAACTTCATACATCTGGGAAGAGGGAATCTCATTTGAGGCATTTCCTCCATCAGATTGGCTGTGGCCATGTCTGTGAGGGATTGTTTTAAGTGCTAATTGATGCGGGAGGGCACAGTATGCTGTGGACAGACCACTGTTTCACAGGCTCAGGTGATCCTGGGTTGTATAAGAAAAAAAAATCAATGATGTATTAGGAGCTGTGAGTTGTAAGCTGAAATAAAACCCTTTCTTCACCTAATTGACTTTGGTCAGTGTTTTATCACAGCTATAGAGAAGGAACTAAAATGAGAATGCATGTGATAAACTCTGTCCAGTATTCACATCACCCCTAAATTCACGGGCTTTAGTATTCTGTAAGAAGAAAATAAAGATTGCCAGGCCTGGTGGTATAGGCTTAATCCTAGCTCCTGGAAGGATGAGACAGAATCATGTTAATGCCTGCCTTGGCTATAGAGTGTCTGCTTAACTTGATGACACTGTCTCAAAATAACACTATAACAAAGAAGCAATCAGATAAAGATGAAAAGCAATAAAGTGATAGTTTCACACTTGGATTACTACTTTGAATGAAATTTATCCTGTTATTCAATAGTAGGTGTCAAAAGATGAGGGATGAATCATACTGTGGGTGCCCTATGTACAGGGATCCTGAGACTTGTGACTTAGGTAGTTGAAATAACAAAGTTAGTTTAGTAGTCTTCTCAATTTGCTGGGCCTTGATTTCTCAGAGTTGTATTCAATTCAGGTGTTGTATGAAGTGGATCTTTTCATGTTAACTTATAAATCACCACAGATTTGCCAAAAAGAAGGAACTGAAGACTGCAATAAGATGGACAAGTAAGAAAAAAATGTGTTGGAATTCATCAAAATTAAAAATTATTTCCAAAAGATGCTATTTGAAAAATGAAAACGCACAATATAGGATCAGAGAAAATATTGGCAAAAAGCAATTCCAACAAATAATTTGTACATAAAGAAGTTTTCTAATTAATAATAAGATAAATTCAACAGTAATATGAAAATATTTTGACATATTTTTAAATTAGACATAAAAAAAACAGATAAACACATAAATGCTCAGTGTCATTAGTCATTAAGAAAGTGCTAGCAAAATTCCATTGAGATATCACTGCCTGTTAAAAAATGGTCATTTTGTGGGCCGGGCATGGTGGTGCACGCCTTTAATCCTAGCACTTGGGAGGAAGAGGCAGGCAGATCTTTGTGAGTTTAAGGCCACCCTGGTCTACAGAGTGAGTTCCAGGACAGCTGGGGCTACAGGGAGACCCTGTCTTGAAAAGACAAAAAAAAAAAAAATTAAAAATGGTCATTTTGTAAAATCTTGCAACATTTACTCAAATTGCTAAGATTAGACTGGGTAGATTAAGTAGTGCTAATAATGGGGAATGACTATAACTTCCAAAACTGCTCATAGGAATATAAAGCATTAGATCCTCTTTGGAGATTAGCCTACTGGTGTCTTAAAATTTATCCAATGAAAATGAAGGCATATGATCAACAAAGATTTATACAGATGAGTTTTGCAATCTCCTAACTTGATGATCTCTTCCCTTTCAGTGGAATTGCTAATAATTTGCTGCCACATCATCTCAATGGGTTTGAAATTTCCTGAATAAGTAGGAGATGAATAAGCCTCACAGATCTTCAGAGCTGCAGTCTGGCAAACTAATAGTTGATTTCCAAATGTAGAGTTTAGTCATGGGGAGGACCAAATCAATGTGAAACATAATATGGAAATCAAGGTAAAGTGAGGTACCTGAATTATAAAGGCATTCAACCTTAGAGCCACAAAAGCAATCTCAGATGACCATAGGCTTCGGACAGATCAACTCCTAGAAGACACCAATTTGGAGTCTGAATATGAAAATGTATTTTTCCAAATACATAAATAATATCCCTTTATTACATACTAAAATGGATATAAGTTTAGCAATTTTAGTGCTTTATTGTCAGATGTCAACTTGTAAAACTATGTAAATTCAAATTTTTACAGTATTTTCTTCCATGATGTTAATTTTTCTTTTTATTCCTGTAGAAAATATACATTTTAATAAATCATAATCTTTGATATGACTTGTTTTCAAAATGCTTTCAAAATAATGTTGACCTAAAGCTTTCTATGCATTTCTAAAATGTCTCCAGAAAAATAAGACTTAGGTGAAAACAGTGCTAAGATTATACACTGATGGAGAGAATTGGCATCTACTTAGTGCTGTGCCCTCCTATTTATGCATTTTGCATTTATTTTTATTCAAATCTATAATGTTTATTCTTACATATTTACGGGGCACAAATTATGTATAATGACCTGGGCATATTTAAATTATACAAGCTAGGTTTTGAGATATATGTGTGATAACTATGTGATACTCAAATGGAAGTTTTAAAATAAGTCCATAAAAGCAAACATGGTCACTTTCTCTTCTATGTGTCACAAAGATGATATTTTGCAGACTCAGTTTTCCTAAGGGGTGATTAATGGAAGTAATCTGTTGAATTTTTGAGTGCAACTACAAGGTCAATCTTTGAAAAAAGCACTCTGGCTTGACTTGGAGAACTTTATTCTGCTTATCTTTCTATTTTGCCTGCAGAAAGAAAGATACAGAAGCCTGTTTCTTCAATGTCTTTGTGGTTCTCACCTTCCAGATCTGGAACATATAAGATCTCATTTTCCATTAAAAATAAACAAAGGATGTTTTATGAGTAGTATAGTCAGCACTCTTCCTACTTAATGGGCATGGGAGTACTGATTGATAATGGCCAGAGAAATTCATGATAAAAATGCTTGTAACACTCATGAATGTATATCCATTTGTGAGCAGGCCAAGGGAAGAAGAGAAGGAATTTAAATTTGATCACAGAGTTAAAGTGTTTGAAAAGAAAATAAGGTAATCAGATATAAAAAGGCCCTGGCAGTAAATGCAATGAATCGAGAATTGAAGTAAGTTAATAAAGGTAGTTGAAGCTACAAAGTTAAAGTTTTCAAAATGAAGATAATGTTCTTTTCAAAGTACAATTTAAGTGTGTGTTAGAAAATACATGGAAAATTAGCAAAAATCTGAGTATAATCAAGGGAAGAGAAACATCAATGATCACCATAATGTGTTTTTTTGTTTGTTTGTTTTCTTTTGTTTTTAACAGTATAGCTAGTAGAAGTAGTATACCCAAAGCAATTTTGAACTGCTGGAATTGTGAGCACATTTTTTTTTTAATTTTATTTATTTTTGTATGTGTATGAGTGTACTGTCTGCATGTAGGTTTGTGCACCCGTGTCGTGCAATGCCGCGGAGGTCAGAAGAGGGTGTCGGATTCCCCTGGAACTGGAGTTCTCCTGGAGCCTAGCGGTTAAGAGCGCCGACCGCTCTTACAGAGGACCCGGGTTCGATCCCCAGCACCCACATGGCGGGTGAGCACATTTTTTGAGGGATGTCAGGTCACTCTTGTTTAAAGAAAAATAATTTACTTTGGAAATATAATTACAACATAGCCTTATGAAAACACATTCTGATCTGTTTGTGTAGGACATGGAATATCATATGGTGATCATATAAATGAAAGAATCAAGACACTACATTGATTTCCATTAGTTAGCACTGACCCAGAATGGAATTCAGATCTACAATGACAAAAGAGCAAATCAGGCATAGAGAAACACAATTTTCAGTTAGGATTGAGAAAGAGTATTAGGAAGCTTAATAATGTAACCCCTAAGGAAAATACTGGAAAGGAGGCTCTTCTTGTTAAAGAGATTAGAGCCATTAAGGAGAGACCTCCAGATTTGCACTTGAACAATGGAAAGAATACCCTTTGGGAAATACCCCATACAGCTAAGTTTCCAGCATGTGAAAGGCAAAGGTCTAAGGGAGTTTCTGAAGCTTAGAAAATCACAACATACAAAAGCTGCTGGTAACTTGGATCAAGGATATGAAGGTCCATTTCAAGCTAACAACCTAACTTGTCAGTGTCATTCATGTGGTACTGGCTTTAGAGACATGAAAGATGTATGTGGGGGGGAGGTCATTAATTCTTCCCCTGAGGTTTCAGAGAGCTGCTGAGGCCAGGTAGTGTGTGGCAGCAGAATCCCTGCATAAAGAAGGCCCTCAGAGCACAACAGGCTATGAGAGGCCATTGTATGAAGCTGCTAAGGTAAAGCCTGGTTGGCAGTGGGGATCCCAAGATATTCAAGATGCCAGAGCCATCAGACATCTTCCAAGGAGAGCTAGATATAGAGACTAGTACAAATTCAAGAGAATGATACATGTTTCAGGCAGCAAAGCTGTAAAGGTTGAGCCATAAAAATTCTTTGGAACTAAATTCCAAGATACTGGTCATGGACCTACAAGATTTGGTGATTTCCCTGCTGATCTGAAGTCTTTCTTTCATCTGACATTTCCTCAGTATGCTCCCATTTCTCTCTTTTGGAATGGGAATGTGATTCTTTGCATTGCATATTAAAAGTATGTCATTTGTCTTTTGATTTTACAAGGGGTTACCAGAGTACTTTGAGTCTCAGAGGAGATCGTGGATATAGAACCAGAGATACATCTGATAGAGCATTAATATCCAGAGTACATAAACTACTCATCAAACAAAGGAGCAAGAGAACAAATAACCCACTGAAAAGATGGAGTAATGAGTTGAACAGAAACTTCAAAAATGAAGAAGTCAAGATGGCTGAGAAACATCTGAAAAAAAGTTCAGTGTCTCTAATAATTAAGGAAATGCAAATTAAAACCACTTTAAGACTTACTCTTACTCCAGTAAGACTGGATATAACCAAAAGATGCCAAAGGCTGGATAGGTTGTGGGGAAAGGGGAATACTCATCCATTGCTGGTGGGAATGCTAACTTCTGCAACCCCTATGTAAAGCAGTGTGGAGAACTCTTAAAAGACTCAAAATGAGGCTACAATCTGACCCATTCATAACACGCCTGGTTATTTGAAATTTAGAACTAGCCTATTATTCAAGACATAGAACATGAACTTTCCAGTATAGCACTTAACTTTATGTTTTTATTGCTTAATAAGTATGTATTCACTTCTTGAAATAAAAAAAACAAACTATATGAAATTACTAACAAACTTCTCTTCAATATAAATATTGAGTACATTAAATTACTTTCATGGAATCTTCCCTTGTTTTCTTTCTTTCAAAAGAAAATAAATGTTGCTTCAGACATTATGCCAGAGCAGCTTTTTAGCTGTTACACTTTAGTGAAACACACATCTGTATGAGATCTGGGTGGGAAAATGAAATACCCTTCATTAATGTAGTGATTACTCCAGACACAGAAGTCACTGGATAAACAAAACAACTACCTCACATGACTTCATGGATTTGAGATCTCAGGAAAGTGGGAAAAAATTCAACAACATAATGCTGAGCTGTTAATAGATTTTTGTACTCTTAGCTTGCGAATGGAAGTGTCTCATGATTTTACAAATGTAGGCTAGGTCAGTGGCTTCCAGCAAAATGATTGTATTTGGATTATACCACATAATTCATAGATTTATGCTGGTCTCAGTTTTATTCTTTTATTCTTCTTTAAAGTAGAAGCATGTTTGTAGTATTAAGCATTTTACCAAATGAATCAAAAGAAAAGCATAATAGAACACAAAATTCAAGCATATAATAACATTAACTCTATGAAGACTAAGTTAAATTTTTATTTTTAAATGTTTTATTGGGGGGCTGGAGATATGGCTCAATTATTAAGAGCACTGACTGTTCTTACTGAGGACCTGGGTTCAATTCCCAGCACTCACTTCGTGGCTAACAACTCCCTGTAATTCCAGTTCCAGGGGATTCAACATCCTCTTCTGACCTCCATGGGCATTGAAGGACATGGGTGTACTTACATGCATACAGGCAATATGCATAAAATAAAAATAATAAAATAAAAATATTGATTTTTTTTGTGATTTTTATACAATATATTTTGATGGTATTTAGATCCCTCCCATATTCACACCTCCTCTTGCCCCGGCCCAATTTAATGTTAATATTCTTAAAACAAAACCAATATCTTTAATTTTTCTTAACTATGAATGTTATCTTCAGGTAATATTAGTCATACTTTAGTGTTTATAAACATTAAACAACATAATTTATTGACAAATATTTCTATTCAATGTGAGACTATAAGAAGGCTAAATATAGTTCAATATGTTTAATAATGGTATTGTTAAAACCTTTGGTATATACTTTCATCCATAACTATTATTTGCTATGATTATATACAGCTACAATATGATTTAATTTAAAACATTTTAATTAAAGCAGTGAATTTTAATAAATATAAGCATATCATACACATGTACATGTGTGTTATTTTTAAAAATATACACACACATACCAACATCATAGCTTAGTTCTCATGTAGTGAAAATACCATCATTTGGTTAAAAGAGTAAGAATTTTGGGCTTGTACTAACTGAAATCATCTGGCATGAACTGGCATATGTCAAAATTTCCTCGATAAAAAATGAATTGTCTTTGTCAATTAGCATCTATCACAGAGTTAGCAAAGATATATCATGTGTTCCTTTTCAGGTAGCCGAGATGGATGATACTGAAACCAGGGTTATCCTTATAACTGGCATTTTTAGAAAACCAATACTAACATTAGTAATATAACATAAAAATAATAGATACATGTCTATCATTGAGACTGAGGCAGCGTTAACAACTTTAGAAAATATTTGCTTCAGCAAAGCAGAACTTAAGAGTAGCAGGAGGCCATCTTTATTTTCAGGCATCAATACACTTGCACAGTGTACTATTTTGTCTCTATTGTCTTTTGAATCTCTTTCAGGTCAATTCTTTGTCCTAACAGAAAGAACATATTTAAAGCAAATTTATGGAATAGCTCTAAAATCTTACAAGTGCCATAAGTAATACGTGCTTGTTTTCTAAAGTGAGTTTTTAGCAAGATCATTTGTTTTCAGGTTTGGAAAGCACATTTCTCTAGACAATTATCTTTAAGAAACAGACTCTCTGTGGGGTTCTAATGTACACTGCCTGGTATAAATACCAATGTGATGAAAAGTTTTTGTTACTTGTAAAAGTCTAGATAAACAAGCAAATTTTCAAAGTCTCTCAGGTTTGGATTATTAGGACTTTGGATGTCTCATGATGTAGACTGTACTGTTTCTTTTTATGGTCTCCTAGGAACATAGTAACATTAATTAAAAGCGAGTTTATCCTGCAAAGATTTTCAAGACTACATACAGGTTGTAAATAGTTCACAGATTATTCATATGATTGCATTTATAAAGCATCATTGAATAATGTTCCCAGGGCCAGTGAGGAAGCTGCTGTAAGGTTAACATTCTTCTTACATTTAATTTAGTGAGAACATACCTTATATTTCATGTAAGGTTTGAAGTGTATGTAGGCTTTTCAATGTCATTTACTATCTTGTAACAGTGAACGTCATATTATGGTGCTGGCACAGATGTTCAATACGAAAAATTCAAGTTAAGATTGATTCTAGCAATCTTTATACCAAAATAACATTATGTAAGTGCCCCAAAGCAATGGAACTTCAGGGAGGTGAGAGGCTGTCTCATTGCTGGTTTTTTTTTTTTTTTTTTTTGGTCTTTTCGAGACAGGGTCTTCCTGTAGCCCCAGCTGTCCTGAGAACTCACTCTGTAGACCAGGCTGGCCTTGAACTCACAAAGATCCACCTGCCTCTGCCCCCAAGTGCTGGATTAAAGGCATACCCACCACACCCGGCCTCATTGTTGTTAAGTATGGAAGATTCCTATATAAATTCCCGTGTAGGCCACAGGTGAAAAAATGTTATTTATCATTACTGATTCAATTGAAAACAAGTTCAGAGTCAAATATAAGGGGGGAATTTTTCTTTTTTTTCTTTATTTGAAGATTTGTAAATAAATGAAAAAATTTCTCTGATAGGATACAGGAAAAATTAAATATTGTATACATTGAGACAACAAAAGTGTTTTATTTCAGTGCCTCTCCAAAGTAATATGAGGGTTTTCTCACATACAACACATCATGAAAGTTGCATCATGCCTTTGACATGTAAAACCTGACCAGTAGTGCAGTGGTAGTTACAAAGGCAGGAAGGGACATACTTATTTGGGAGTCTCTTAGCTCTGTGACTTAATATTCAGTTGTTTAGATTAAAAGTTTCTTAGTTTCCTTAAACCTCCATATCTAATTTTAATTTTTTATTAACCATACAAAATGATTTCATCATGACATTCTGTTGGTCGTACATAAGGTAACTGATGGTCCCCTTCACTTCCTTAAATCTAGATCTTTGTGTGAGAGAAAATGTGAGATAATTGTGTTTCTGAATCTGCCTTATTTTGCTTAACATGATGACCTCATATTCCACTATTTCCTGAAAATGGATAATAACATATTTGTCGATCTTATTGTGGTGCCGCATAACATTCTCCATTTTAATACCGTAATATATATAAACTCGATACTCAATCGCTCATCTCTACTCCTCTCATCTGTGTGTGGTGTGGGGGTGTGTGTGTGTGTGTGTGTGTATACATATACATTTGAAAGGTTTTTCCTATATATTCATCTGCTGAGGAGCACTTAGGCTGATTCCATAATTTTTCTATTGTAAATAGTGCTGTAATAAACATGGATATCCAGGTATTTCTATCATAATTTTGATTGATGCATAAAAATATATCCACAGGAGTAACATAGTTGGAATTTTGGAGTTTTTTTTTTATTTTATTTATTTCTGTATGTGTATGAATGTACTGTCTGCATGTAGGTTTGTGCACCCATGTCGTGCAATGCCGCGGAGGTCAGAAAAGGGTGTCAGATTCCCCTGGAACTGGAGTTCTCCTGGAATTGGAGTTACAGACGGTTCTCAGCCGCCATGTGGGTGCTGGGGATCGAACCCGGGTGCTCTGCAAGAGCAGTTAGTGCTCTTAACCGCTAGTCTATCTCTCCAGCCCCATTTTGGAGTTTTTGAAAAAGATCTAAGGTGATTTCCATAGTGGCTAACTTAATTTTCATTTCCTTCAGCAGAGATAATCAGAATTACATTGAGACTCCATATTGCTCTACTCAGAATGTCTAACATAGAAAGATGTTAGAAAACAAACAATAAATAATGGATGGTAAGAGTATATCAAGAATCCCTGTGTTTTTAGTTTTGAGTGAGATAAGGTCTTATTTTGGAACGCAAGCTCTTTTCAACCTCATAATCTTCCAATTGTCACTTGAGAGTTAGGGCTCTGTACTTGAATGATCACACCACATTAGTATCCAACATTTTTACTTGTTGCTGAAAATTTTGTTCTCTAACACTTTTAAAGTGCTTAAAATATTATGACAAATGAATAGTGACTCATTAATATGGACTTTTCCACTAATGTGCTGAATCAATAGTCATCAATTAACTAAGTGAGTATAACTTAATTTTCTACTTTTGTTTTTTAACAAATGTGTGAAGGCAAAGGGTTGTTTTGTGAATTAACTCCTGTATAGATTACAAAACTAAAAATAATGAAATCCTGAAATCTCATAAGTGAAGCTTCATGCAACAAACTAAACTGCACACAGAAGGCCACAACTGGCCAAGGTCAAGAGAATAGGAGACTGCAGAGTGTTTTCCCTGGAGAGAAGTCCTATATTAAACCTTACACACCCATGGTTTAGGGACTATTGTGGAAGAGGTGGTAGAAAGATTATAACAGCCAGAGTTGGTGCATGAACAGAAGGCAACAAAGATTTTCAGGCCTCTGGGAACTTGTTCATATGAACATACAGGAACGATGTCAGCATGCTCATGATCCATGCAAACTCAGACAAAACTCTGCATAGAACTGGGGAAATATACAGCAGGCCCCAACCTTAGCTGAGGAACTGTTGGCTACTTATTAATATGGGGTAAGGGATAGCTGATCTTCATTTAACAAGTGACTTTTGATACACTGACTAGACTCTAGTGGATACACCAAGGGACATCTAGTTACAAAAGCTGTGGCATACACCTTTAATCCCAGTACTCTGGAGGCAGAGGCAGGTGGGTCTATACGAGTTCAAGTTCAGCCTATTCTACATAGAGAGTCCCAGGTCAGCTGGGGCTACAAGGAGACCCTGCCTCACATAGACTAAAAAAAAAAGCTTGATTGGATAGGCCTTGACATATATGACAATGTATGGAATCCAATGGGAGGGTATGAAGTGCTTGGAAGGGGGAGAGCAGCTAATTATTATTAGGATTTAATGTATAAAATGTAAAAAAATTCAGCTGGGTGTGGTGGTGTGCACCATTAATCCTAGCACTTGGGAGGCAGAGGCAGGCAGATCTTTGTGATTTCAAGGCCAGCCTGGTCTACAGAGTGAGTTCCAGGACAGCTGGGACTACAGGGAGACCCTGTCTCGAAAAGATCAAAAAATGTAAAAATTCAATAAAATATACATTAAATGATAGGTAAGATAGTTTAAATATTGATAACAGGTTTCTTCTCATTAAGCTGCCAGGAAGTCACTGGGAGAAAGAAATGAAGGAAGTAGAGTCAGTACTGAGACTTGTGAGTATACAGTGGGGAGCAGGCAATTTGTTTAAAATATCATTCAAATTAGACCCCTCTCTCCATCTTTCTCCTCCAATTAGCCCCAACTAGATTTAATGCATTCTATCCTTTATGTAAGTTAAGTGCTATCCAACTAAGTATTTGTACCCAGTATGTTCCTTAGAGGAAGTTTATAGTCAGCCTATCTAGTGTCACTGCCCTAAAGATGATCTGCTTTCCTTCACCTAAGAGTAATCAGTTGCCAATAGTTCCTTGGCTAAGGATGGGGCCTGCTGCCCATTTCCCCAGTGCTATGCTGAGTTTGTGTCTGAATGAGTTGGTATGGGTCTTGTGCATGCTGACACCACTGCTGAAAGTTCATATGAGTAAGTTCTCAGTGGCCTGAAAACCTCTGTTTGCTTATGTTCATGCAACCATATATTATATATATATATAAGGTTCTTACAATCCTTCCACCCTTTGTTCCACAATGGTCCCTGAGCCATGGGTGGATGATATTTGATATAGGAGCCCTATCCAGGGACATGGATTCCTTAGTCTCTTATTCTCTTAAACTTGTCCAGTTGTAGTCCTCTGTGTATATCTCTCTCTGTTTTTTGAAGCAGCTCTGCTGGTGAGAGTTGAGGGATGCATTGATATTTTCTCTCCTGTTCCTCTATGTTCCTTGAACCTCAGATGTGGAGGTTCACATCTAGATGTGTCACCTAGGGATGGACATCTCTTAAACACATATTCTCATTGTGTGATGCATAGACTCTTTTGATCCTCATCATCACAATGTAAGGCAAGATCCTGTACTGTGCCTAGTTTTTTGTTTTAGAGAAAATGATATAATAACCAAAGGAGCCCAGAATCAAATTATTATCTATATTATAGCAAGTACATAGAATTCTATGAAATGGAAAATGTCCCTCTTATAGATGCATATTTATTTTTATCATTGTGTTGTTTTGGCCCAAATAAATATTTTATTTCAACTTTGCCTTGGTTTTTAACTGTACTATTAAAGCAAATAATATGTCGTTATGAGGTGGGAAATGCATGCAGTTTCTGCCACTGGTGTCTATGATGTATAGATTCCTGATTGTCCTTCTGACTTTGTAACTTCTCCAAATGTTTGCAAGCTAGACCTTTTTACATGAAAGGAGGTAGTTAACATCTCCTAATTTATAGTCAAACCATGCCTTGTCTACACCACAAGCTTAATTTCTGCTCATACATAGTTGATTGACAACTTCTTTGCTCTACTTTAATCCTTCTTTTGTGTGCATGAAGTTAATATACTAAACTGCCTACTAGAAATTTCATCAGGCATCTACAGCAACTCATACATTACTTACACCTCCATATGTGAATGAAATATCATAAAATGAAGGTTGTCTTTTAGCACATGGTGTTTCTCAGTTTCATTGGAAGGACTTAATGTTGTTGTCTTTCATTTGACATCTCTGCTTTGGTAGCTAATCCATCTTCTTTATTTCACCCCAATATTACTCTAGGTCAAGTGAAAATCTCCTAGAGAACTTTTGATCTTTTAAAAGAGATTCCTTGCCTCTAAGTTGGGATACCTACAGGAGGAGAGGCAATAAGACCCTGCTGCCGAAGACCTGACGTTAACATGGGAGGGATGTATTGAGACCACACATGCAAGTGTACAGATGGCCTCTGGAATGCCAGAGAGTGTTACAAAAGGCCACTAAACCAATAAAGCAAATATGGGTCTCCCTGAGTCAAGCAAGACTCCACCGTCAGCACCAGCTACACCTCACCTGCCTGGAAATACTGTGCAGCAGAGGCAGCCATGTGCCTGTATATCCCAAATCTAATTGGCTATTGGCTCTCCCCTTGGAGAAATAACCCATGGCTGATGCCACAAGCTTACATATCCTCTCCAGGTTAGGAGATGTGATAAGCCACAGTAAGGACCTGTCATATTACGAGGGGAAAATGTAATTATGGATTAACATACATGTGTCTATGCTAAAGTAACCTACCATAACTATTAGTGCTGCTTAAATACCTATATATCTAATTGCTTGTTCTTCATTAGTAGGATCGAAAGGTTATTCCTGGACAAACTGTCAGCCCATGAAAGGAAACAGCCAGAATTGACCAGAGTCCAAGTCAACAACTCCAGAATGGTGAAACTACAGCAATGTAGTCTGGACGCTCATTTGATCAACTTGATTGAACAAACAACTTGTCACCCCCCACTGGATGGTGGGGCTGTAGGTGTTTGGGCACAACAGCCTGCAGATAGGTTTTACATGAAGGATGCTTGTACTCATGGATTATCACTTATAGCTAAAAATGAAAAAAAAAAAAACTGAGAGAAAGATGCACTACAGTTATGGCAGAATGCATGATCTGGGATGGGGTAGGGGTGGGGGGGGAGGGAAAGGGAAATAAGCCTGAACTGAATTGGAAAAAATGTATGAAATGCACAAAGCATCAATAAAAACTAATTTAAAAAAATGAAAAAAATAAAAGATTTATTATTTATGTATTTATTTATTTATTTATTTATTTAATGTGTATGAGTATTTTTGCCTGCATATATGTAAGTGAGCCATGAGCATACAATAGTCACACAGGCCATAGATGAAGATGGATCCCCTAGAAATTGAATTAAAGACAGTGATTGTGAACTCCCATGTTGAGTGCTGAGAACTGAACACAGGTCTTCTGCAAGAGCAGACTGTTAACCTGTGCACCTTCACTCTAACCTCGACATTCTTATGTACTTTAGAGAAGGACCAGGAGTGGGAGGAAATATGCAAAGCTAACTCTATCTGGCTGCACTATGACGGATTCTCAGGTGCGCTTGAGAGGTGGGCAGCAGATGTCTAACGTTAGTCCTGTGGGCCTTTGTTGAGAATTCTAATCAGAGAGAAGCAGACACCTGTCTGAATGTGAGCACTAACCCCTATTCATCCCATTGAAATAGTTTCCTCTAATAGACTGAAGGCGTCTAGAATCTCTCCTCAAAGATCCCCATGAAACTTGAAAACACAGGGAGCTATGCACCCTGAGAGAGATGACTCATTTTAAGGATGCAAAGGCTGGGCTGAAACCTGTAGAAGAGAGGGTGGAATTTTAAATCACAGAGATGGTGTTCCAATTCTGGCTCTACTATTTAACACGTGTTCAGCCTTGGACCAGCCTTTGATTTATGGGTCTCAGTTAATCAGTCTATAAAATAGTCTCCTCACAAACAACAATATCTAATTATGTTCCTTTTCTTTTCCTCGGGATTTATTTGAGAGGCTCTAAGAAGGCCACATATAAACCGTATTTTCACAGCTCATATAACTCACCTTTATAAGATATTCTGTGGAGGGTGGGCATGACAGTAGATATCCTAATTATTCAAACGACAAAGAAAATCTGCAGAATCATGAAAGAATGGAGCACTTGAGAGAAGATGAGACAACTAGCGTAGCTGGAGCACAGAATGGGGGTGTAGGTGAATTCTATCAGTAAGGGTTGATGGGAAGTGATTAGAAACAAGGACAAAAATAGTTAAATATCAGAGAAGAACACACACCTTGATGATGAAAGATGGTGTTATATTTAAATCATCACAATAAAACATGGGGGCAAAACACTTAAATTCATGTTTTCAGGTATACATAGAGATATGAGGGTGGATGGACAGATATTAAATGCATTTAGTTAAAGTAATGGTATGATGTTTCAAACTACTGGTTTTGGTGTTAATCCTTAGCTACTTGTGATACTAGAAATAAAGTTTTTCCCCTTTTCTTTTTCTCATTTTTTGAGTCAGGATGTCCTATGCCACTCATCACTTAGGCTAGCCTCAAACTGGTAATCCTCCTGCCTCAGACTCTGAAATACTAGGATTAAAAGAGAGTACCACTGCATCTGGCTACTTAGAAAGATTGAGAACAGAGAAAATGGGGTGGCTGAATTTGTATATTCACATATAACTCACAGTACTGCATAGGACTTTCTAGAATTGAAAGGAGATCTAAGCAGAGAAATTTAAGAGGAAGTTAATGTGATATTTCTAGATAAAAGATGCTGAACACTGAGGACAGGGATGCCAAGAAGAACCAAAGCATCCCAACTGCAGGAGGATTTCATTGGGTGGTGAGCAAAGATGAGAGGGAAGAAATAAGTCTCTTATCTGAAAAATAATAATGAATATTGGTCCAAATAACTTAATAACTTAAATATGTGTACTTAACTTTATTACCTTAGCAACTTTGAAGCTACTCTTCAGTAATTTGCTTTTTATGTCCCTATACCGTGTCCTGATACTTGAGCCCTCACCATAGTCTGAGCACATTTGCAAGTAGCCCTTAGCAGTCTACTTGCTCTTTGAAGGAAAATACAATTTTACCTTTAATTTCACATTTTAGTCTTTGATTAGTGCCTGTGCCTGGTACTTAGTAGGTATTAACAAATAATTATTAAAATAATAGATGCATAAATAAGTAAATCAACTTCTAAGGAGAGAAAATATTGAGGCACATAGGGTTTACTCAGGAATATATGTCAGTTACTCAAAATTTTCAAGAACTTGAGGTGGGTCAGCATCCTGAGATTGTATTTCAGTTTTCAGTTATGAAGCACTAACAGCATTCATTAGAATGACTCACATGATTTTAAAAATGTTTTAATTTTTTTTAATTTATATTTTGCAAATTTTTTTGACATTATCTCCCTGGTCCCAGCCTGCTGGAAGTCATTATGTGGATAAGAATGGCCTCCATCTACCTCTCTCTGCCTCCAGAGCTGGAATTAAATGCATGCACCGGGGCTGGAGAGATGGCCTAGCGGTTAAGAGTGCCAACTGCTCTTGCAGAGGACCCGGGTTTGATCCCCAGCACCCACATGACAGCTGAGAACCGTCTGTAACTCCAATTCCTGGAGAACTCCAGTTCCAGGGGAATCCGAGACCCTCTTCTGACCTTCTGCATTGCATGATATGGGTGCAGAGACCTGCATGCAGACAATATATTCATACACATAAATATAATAAATAATAAATAAAATAAAAATAAATGCATGCACCACTAAGCTTGGTTCAGAGGACTTTTGTTCTTGTGTAATTAAAATATAAATGTTGTAATCTATTTCTTTCTCTGTAGCCTTTTTTTGAGTGAGTAAAGACTTCTCACAAGTCCTGAGAACTCTTTGGATCTTCAGCATTAAGAGTGTGGATTATTTTCTCATTCATATAATATTAGTTAACACCATGGGATAAAACACCAAGCCTAGAAAGTTATATGTGGATAAATAAAATGACCACAACTTCATGAATTTGGTGCTCTGTAGATCATATTTCACAATGATTTCTTCCCTCAAAGACTTGAGGATATACTCACCTGAGATGGGGAAAGAGTAAGGTGAGGAGGTTAGGCTAGTTTAAAACTGAAGCCTGAGTCTTCTGAGGGAAGAGGGTATTCAAAGGCCTCCAACACTGGCTTCTCTACCCTGGAAACCATGAGAACTCCTTAAAAGTTCTCATAGAGGGCTTGGTATGGTGGTGCGTGCCTTTAATCCCCACACTTGGGAGGCAAAGGCAGGTGGATCTCTGAGATCAAGGGCAGCTTTGTCTACATAGTGAATTCCAGGCCAGGTATGGCTACATGGAGGCAGTGTCTCAAAAAATAAAAGTTCTCTTATAGGGTCTGGAGGGAAGAGTAAGTGGTTAAGAACACCTGCTGCTTTTGCTGAGAACCCACATTCTGTATCCATAACCAACATGGCCACTTACAATCATAATTAAAGCCAGTTCTAGGGACTCTTCCACCCTCTGTGATCAATGCATGCACTTGGTACACATACATAACTGCAGGCAAATGGTTAAACACATAAAAATATTGAAAAATAATCAATCAATAAACAAATAAATAATTAGTTCTTGAGAGCAAATGAGAGGGTTCAGCTAGTAAAAAACACTTGTCTTGAAAGCCTGATGATCTGAGTTGGAGCCCTGGAACCCAGGGTTGGAAAGAACAGATGCTCCAAAGTTGTCCTCTCACCCGCATCCATACACTTGAAACTGGAGCATGCTTGCGCACATATACACACACCATAATTGTAAAAAATTAAGGGCTCCCTGAAACTGCTTCTGGTCACAACCTGAACCCCAGCCATTAATTTCTTCCTCCCCATCACCCAGTTTGACACTGGTTCAGTTTTGTACAGACCATGATCATGTCCATGATTACTTTGTTCATGGAAGGATGTACTGAGGTGAATTTGAATAAGTCAGAAAGAAATATAAGTCACATTTTGCATAGCATCTCATCTCCATTACAGCAATTTAAATTAAGGTTAGTGAGTACTGTATAGTAAATATCATGTGATGTTTTCCTCATTTTAATGGCCAAATCTCTTGCTTCAAATAAGAACATTACCCTGAAGAAAGAAATAAAAATAGTTCCACACTGATTCTCTACTACTTGCCTCAATAGACTGCCTCACACTAGAGATACATAAAATAAGTACCTTTAAAACATAGTGGCACACATCTTTAATCCAAGTACTCGGAGACAGAGGCAGGCAGATCTCTATAAGTTCAAGGCCAGCCTGGTGTACAGAGTGAGCTCCAGGCCAGCTGGGACTAAAGGGAGACACTGTCTCAAAAAGACCAAGAAAAATAGTGGTGTAAATGGAAGTTGATTTTAGTTGTGGACTACTTAAAGTAGTCCAAAATTTAATTTCCTTATGGGTATGTTTTTGGAATTTATTTGTGTATTTACATTTTATGCTACTGCTTATGTGTATGACATTTATTAATATTTCATTGCATTTTTTCTTTTCATTGTGTTGAGTCTTTGTGGATCATGAAACCAAAATAAGAAGCTCAAACTGGTTTTGTCTGGTAATAGCAGAGACAACTGGTAGTGCTATTCAGTATCCAAGTATAACGGCTCTTAAAAAGTCTTAAGACAGGTCTAAAATTAACATACGATAGATAAGTTACCAATTTACTTGAGCATTATTTTAGAGACCTAACATTCTCCAGGCCAGAAACAAAATTCTATACTAGGGTTTGCTTTTGTCCTATGACAGTCTATATTAATAAACAAATAAATAAATAAATCCACAAAGAGGAAATGATTCACATGTTATCTAGGAAAAATGACTGTAAAAATAACGCTGTTGACTTGCCCTTTTAGTATCATCCAGAAAATATCAGAGGTAGTCTTGCCTGTCATAGACTCTATGCATGCACTGCTATAACCTGATATCACAGGAGATTATGAAAATACCAGGAATTCTTAATATTCTGATTCAATCTACAAAGCAAAATTGCATTGGATTTTTTTCCTGAAACTAATTTTGCTATAGAAAATGAATGATCTGTCTGATGGGATTATCCTATTTCAATGAAACTTATGTTTTTTTAAACTTAAAATACAATTTTGAATTTTGATTACCATGCAGTTTATAAATTTAATTTCCATGATGTTTATTCTGAGCCTGATAAACATTGGGAACTAACAAAAGCAAGCATCTACATATACATTAAAAATTGGATTCAGAAGTCCTGGTATCACCTCTGTCATATCTGTAGGGGTTTGTTGACTGGACTATTTGGATATCAGTAGGAGGCACAAATAGGCAAACTAGATATAGGAAATATGAAAAACTAAAGGAACATCTTATGGTCTTTACCTAAGAAGCAGAACCCACTTTTTGCTGATATTTATTTATTTTTATATCATTTAATCTTAAATTGCTGCATAAGATTTTCAAAAAGATCATGAACATGTTAGAATTGTTTTGCATGAAGAGTAGATCTTTCCACTTCTCCCAACTTCACCTCTCTAAAGGTAAATTCGAACTCCATTATTCATCATAAAGTCTTTATAAGCTGTGTAATTAAGCAAAATATATTAGTACAGGAAAGCTCTGATATCAGCCATGAATTATTCTGCCTAGGAGATGTTGGCTAGGGGATTAAAACCTCCCAAAATTATAAAGGCCTTTTGCCTATAAGTGGGGTATATGCAAGGAGAAAGGCCGTAAGTCCCTGTTGTTGAAGACCTGGTGTGAGCATGAAAAACTGTATGAGACATCACTTGCTAATGTACAATTGGCCTCTGAAATGCCAGAGAGCGTTAGCAAAGGCCACTAAAGCAATACCGCAAAATATTGGTCTACTTGAGACAAGGAATAGTCCTCCATCAGTATCAACTACACCTCAACTGTCTGGAGATACTGTGCAACAGTGGCAGCCATGTATCTATATGTATCCCAAATCTAATTGGCTATTAGCTCTCTCCTTGGAGGAATAACTCACAGCAGATGCCACAAGCTTATGTCCTCTAGTGGTTAGGAGATGTTATAAGCCACAATAAGAACTTGTCACCCTTTATAGAGAAACCACAGTTTGTGGATTAGCATACCATCCAAGCATCTGTGTCTATGCTCACAGTTTAGCTTGCCATAATAATTAGTTCTGCTTAAATGCCTGTACATCCAATTGCTTGTGCTTTGTTTGTATGACTAAAAAGATATCATTGGATAAGCAGTCAACCCATGAAGGGAAACAACCTGAACAGACCAGAGTCCAAAATGACATCTCCAGAGAAAAGAGACAGTTTTGCTTCTCACTCACTTTTGCCCCTTTCCCAAAGCCTAGGGAAAAATTGCGACGAGGAGGCATGGTGGAATGTAAGGGCTGCCGAGAGATTGGGGTAAATCGTGAGACTACAGCAATATAGACTGGACTCCTAATTAATCAACATGTCTGTGCATACAAGCATCACCAACTGGACTATGGGAACATTGGGTTGTTCAAAATTTGGACATAGATACTTGCAAATTGGTTTTACATGAATGTTACATTCATTGCTTATGCTTAATAATTTTTTCGCTTAAAAAAATGCACCAATTACCTAATTGTACGGCAAACTGAGTAACATCAATGTTATCTAAAAACAACTGTGTTATTATATTGTAGAATCCCTTAAAAAATAAACAAATAAAAGAGGAAAAAATAAAATATAAATAAATGAAAAACAATTATACAACAAAACAAAATATTTATAGACATATCACATTCAAACTTCTGTCTTCAAAAAAATTTATGTCCTTTATGTGTCTCTGTATTTCCTTTCTACACAGATTTTATTATGCTTTTATTTTGCTTATTATTTTATTTATTTATTTTTTAATTTTATTTATTTCTGTATGTGTATGAATGTACTGTCTGCATGCAAGTTTGTGCACCCGTGTCGTGCAGTGCTGCGGAGGTCAGAAGAGGGTGTCGGATTTCCCTGGAACTGGAGTTCTCCTGGAATTGGAGTTTCAGACCATTCTCGGCCGCCATGTGGGTGCTGGGGATCGAACCTGGGTCCTCTGTAAGAGCGGTCAGCACTCTTAACCGCTAGGCCATTTCTCCAGCCCCACTTTGCTTATTTTATTGCTTGCCTCTTAATTTGAAAATACATTCAACTCTAATATATGCCTAATTAAAATTACACTATATTTCTTAACTTTCCACTATTAAGATGGAGGGAATTATCATATTTTACCACTTCTTACTTTACAAGTCACAGTAATGAATTTTAGATTCTAAAGTTTTTAACATTTAAATATGTCTGTGATTATGATGCAATCTTCAGTTTTGTATTTGTGAAACAATTTTACAACTTTGGGGGGAAGCACATAAAGTTGTTTTATATATGATTACCAATTACCATAGATGTTACATCTTAGAACTAGGTAATGTGATTAATCCTGTAGAAAAAGTGAAAATATTTGAAACTATTACATATATGAGAATATTTTAATGTCAAGATAAATGAATATTTTTTCTTTAAACAGAATATTTTGCTTAAAATTATAATTATTTTCTTATTTGAATAATCTGTTCCTTGTATTTGTATAGTATTTTTATTACTTTGCCATGCTTTTCTTTCCTTTTTAACTGTTTTTCCCATTACTAAGTTCTTTTTGCTTTTTCTGATAGTGTTTTTTAATATTTTTATTGAAGTTTTGTGCATTTCATACAACATTTCTCAATCCAACTTAGACTCATTCTCCCTTCCATGTGGGGTGGGATGGGGGGAAGGGAAAGAGGAATATGCCTGAACTGAATTGAAAAAAAAAGATGTATGAAATACACAAAGCATCAATAAAAATGGAGATTTAAAAAAAAGAAAAGAAAAAAATAAGAAAATCTACAAGTTGAAAAATTGACTTGTACCTTAAATTCCACTGGAATGAAGCATGCTCAGATAGATGATCATCCACCAGATATCTCCCAGAATAAATAAAATAGAGGGAGAGAACTCAGAGCAAAGGGGCAGAGCCAACAGACAAAGAAAATTATTCCTAGGTTTTTATATCCGCCAAAAAATTTCCAACAACTTCATGGTTCAATTTAAGAATATCTGTGAATATTGAAATCCTTAAATCTTTGTGACTTCTTTCTCCCTTCTGGAGCAGAAATATCTAGAGCTGTTATCATGAACTTATCCTTTGTTTAGGTGTGTGTGTGTGTGTGTGTGTGTGTGTGTGTGTGTGTTTGTGTGTGTGTGTGTGTGTGCGTGTGTGTGTGGGGGGTCTGTGTTTATAGACAGCCTAACTCTTTAGTTTTTTAAGTACATATTTCTATAGGTAGATAAAAATGATACACAAGGAGCTTTACCTAAAGGCCTCAATTATGCATCAACCTAATTTAGATACTTCTGAGCTGATATTATAATAGAAAACATATCCAAAAATATATCCAAGGATATAAAATATCTGTGGTTATTACCTTATGCATTCTTTTATGTTTATTCTTGGAATGCTTGCCTGGGGGGAAGCCATCTGCCATGTTGAAAACTGCTCTGTGGAGAGGTACAGGTGAGGTAGGATCATGTTAGTAATTACAGTTGTCAATGTCACAGGAGACTGTAGTCAAGATGTTGAGCTTCAGGCTCATCTGAAGACTAAATTTGGAAGATTCTGGAGAAAAAGATTCCATGAATTCCTGACTCTAAGGTACTTATCTGCTGTTTAAGCCACGAAGTTTTGGGAGAATTTATAGATACAGCAATAGACACCTGGTATGGATATTAGTGCCAATTGCTTAAACTATTAAGTGTAAAATATTTTCTTTTATTTAAGAAAAGCAATACTATTTGGTGGGTGTATAAACCTGTGAAGTGGACTTAACAGATTTTCTTGGAATTGATAGTTTGTCTGAAAGGAGAGCCAATTTTATCAGCTATCTCCGAAGACAGGATATTTAATCCATGTGCACTTGGAGTATGCTGTTAGTAACCCACATGCATTAAGTGCATCAGAGTCCAGGAGTGGTTTGGTAAGAGTAGAGTGAAGGAAGACCAGCAGAATGACTCTGAGAGTGTATTAGGAGAGAGGAGAAAGAATAACTATGCTTACATTTTTTATATTTACATTTTGCATCATCTCACTAGGAAGTCCTGAAATTTTCCCCGACTTCCCTCTTCTGGAAGGGTGTGGGGAGCAAATTTATAAATATTATTTGGGCATGGGGCTCCCCATAATGCCTAGAACTAGAAGAGTTACCCTCATTCATTATGCTCTCCCTGAACTTTCACAGAGCATAGTGCTGTTTGCCATATTGTGTTTTATAGCTACTCCTGGTGGCTGGGACTCATTTACCAGGATACTATCTGCCAGATTCCTTTCCTTCTTTATTTCTTCCTTCCTTCAGGTATTTGAGTGCTTCCTACTTTATATATTCTGCTCTGTATGATGAGATTATAATAGCTGTCACAATTTCTAATTTGAATATGTAGCTCCTGGAAGGAAAATTAAAACTACAGAGCATCACCATAAGTTGGCCGCAGTTAATTTGCCTGAACCCAGTGCTCAAGCTGCTACTTGCATGGATCAGATCCTATTTTAATAAGTGTAGTTGAAAGATGGGGTTTTGTATAAGCCATATGTATCTAGTAATAGAAACTGAGATATTTCCACTTAGTGCTTAGTGGTCACTTCCTTGGTCTTGGCCCTTTGTGCTCAGGACTCCCTTAAGCAGGTAATAGTTTGATGACCTACAAAGTACAGAAGACTGTGGGTTCAAAGGAAAGCAGATATTCTTGTTTGCATTTCTTTGTTTTCTTAAAACATTTTATTTATTATTTTTAGTTTATTTCTGTTAGTATATTGCCTGGACATATGTAAGTCCACTCATGTTGTACAATGCCATGGGAGATCAGAAGAGTGTGTTGGAGTCCCTGGAACTGAAATTAAGGATAGTTGTTAGCCACCAGATGGGTGCAGGGAATCAAACCTGAGTCCTTTTGCAAGAGCAGGCAGTGCTATTCACTGTGGAGCATCTTTCCAACCCACTTTTGCTTCCATTTCTTTCTGGTGGTCTTCAGACACTCACGTTGAAAAGTCTAAGTTGCATGTCAGACTAAGTATCAATTAAATCTATTGGATCAAACCAAAGTTATGGTTCTGAAATTTCAACTATTTAAAACAATAAAATATCTTCAAGAACATGATTAAATAAAAATAAATACTTTCAAAACATAGGCAAAATATATTCACTATGAGTAGACATTCATTTTAAAAGCACACTCACCCTTTAATGAGTTAAAGTTAAATGAAAATAAGACAGAAAAACTGTTTTTCCAATAATGGGCAAAAGGTATAGTAAAATGTGTAAAAGTGTAGAAAGGCATTTATAACCTTTTGAGTCAAGCCCATATAGCAAGTAATATTTGCAAGATAAATATTTATGAAAACATCCATCTTTTCCACTCTCTTTTCAGTTGTGTAAGTGAAAGACAAGTTTAGCCACTGGAAGAAATCCTTGGAAATGCTGGACAAGCAAGTGCTCTATTATCTGTCAAAGTAAGTGCTTCCAAGGAGTGTTTGTTTAAAGGCATGTTTACTAAGGAGAAAACTTATGCTGTGAAACCCAAGACATGCTGTGTCTGGATTAAATAGTTTCTTGCTGTTTTGTTTTGTCATTGTGTCAATGATAGCCATATTTCTTATTGAATATAAACAATTATATAACTTAAGTGACAGAGCACAGATACTTGTAATGACTCAATTTCCCTTATATACCATATGGTACAGCTTAAAAAAACATAATTGCATGGTTCATAGGCTTCATAGTTAGTTGCTCTTAAGGAAATAATATATAATATATAACTATATATACTATGTATAGTATACATATTTATAAGCATATATATTTTTTCCAAGCATGATCTTAAGATTGTTGCAATCTTGTTCAAAGTATGGAACCATTCAATAGCTTTGTTTCTTGCCATTTCTGAGACAAGAAAGAGATGACAGCAATTAATACCCTGTATATTTAATGAAATATGTAATTTTCTTAAGTTTTTATGTATTCTAAATGAGAATTGGGTGATGATCATACTTTTATAATTAACAAATCAAACCATTAATATTTTAAGAGACAACATTAATATTGAATATTTTCTTTGTGATAAGTATTACATGTTTAATTTTCTGATGACTTGTAATCAAGATTATATTTTACAAAAAGAACAAAATTGTTCAGGATTAATCATAGCTCCTGAATTCCTAACTGTAATAGAATAAAGAAACAGTACATAAATCTGGTATGGATGATGTTATTTCAACACCATGACAATTTCTGGAATATTACATTATGTTGTAAACTAAATAATTCATTTTATAGCAAATTACATAATGAGATTAATATAGATCAATAGTAATATTATAAATTTCTTGGTTTATGGTTAATTTCTCTATAAATGGACATGATAATTTTTTTATTGATGTTTTGTGTATTTCATACATCATTTTCCAATTCAGTTCAGGCATATATCCCTTTCCCTTCCCCCCACCCCACCCCTACCCATCCCAGATCATGCATTCTGCCATAACTTTTCTGCATCTTTCTCTGTTTTTTTGTTTTGCTTTGTTTTCATTTTTTTTAACAATAAGTGATAATCTGTGAGTACAAGCATCCTTCATGTAAAACCAATTTGCGAGCAGTTGTGCCCAAACCCACACAGCTCATGGATCCCACCATCCAGCAGGGGGGGGCTTGTATGTTCAATCAAGTTGATCAAATGAGTGTCCAGTCTATATTGTTGTAGTTTCAACATTCACCCCAATCGCAGCCCTTACATTCTACCATGCCCCTTCTTCCGCAGATTGTTCCCTAGGCTTAGAAAAGGGGCACAGGTGGATGAGAAGCAAAACAGTCTACTTTCTCTGGAGCTGTTGTCTTGGTCTCTAGTCAATTCTGGCTGTTTTCTTTCATGGGCTGCCAACTTGTCCAGGCATAACCTTTCGATCCTACTAATGAAGCACATGCAATTAGATATATAGGTACTTAAACAGTATAATATATAGCCTATCGATCCTACTAAATGAAGCACACACACAATTAGATATATAGGTACTATTACAGTACTAATTGTTATGGTAGGTTACTTGGTATTACACAGATGTTTGGATGGTAGTGTTAATCCATCATTACTTTTTTCTCTATAAAGTATGACATGTTCCTGTTGTGGCTTTATAACATCTCCTAACCATTAGAGGATGTAAGCTTGTGCATCAGCGTGGGTTATTCCTCCAAGAGAAGAGCTAATAGCCAATTAGATTTGGGAATAACATAGCATCTGGTCTGCACTGCTCACAGTATTTCAGGCAGATGGAGGTGTAGCTGTGTAGCTGTGGAGAATGTCTTGCTTAGACTCAAAGGAGACTATATTTGCTTTTGGTTTAGTGGCCTTTGCTAACCCATCTCTGGCATTCAGAGACATCTGTAATACTTGCATATGGCGGTCTCCTACATCTTTCCCATGTTTATATCAGGTCTTCAAACAGCAGGGACTTACCGCCATCTCCTCCTGCAAATACACCCACGTTTGATGGCAAAGGAGCCTTTACCTATTTGTGTTGGGGCTTGGATCCCCTGGCCAACATCTCCTTGGCTAGAATAATCCATTGTTGATGTCAGGCTCTCCTGTATAATATATTTTGCTTAAGTCATAGCCTAAAGGAGACTTTAGCATTAACGTAGTTCTGCTCGGCTTCTAGATAGTGAGCCCTTCAGAAGTGGACAATCCTTTTCACAGTGTACTATGTCAATTAGTTCAATTAAAACGAAGGCCAGGTTGTTAGTACCGATTTTTACAAGGACATACCTCTAAAACAGCTGGCCCCCCCCCCCTACCCCAATGCTCGTGACCAGTGAGCAACGACTCATCATCATCATCATTTCTCCTTCATTCTATGGGGGGTGTTAAGAACGGTCTTCTGTTTATAAAACCTTTGCGGCACCTAGAAGGTAAGCTTCGTTTAGGATTCAAAAAATCGTATTGTTACTTCAGTAGGATCCAAGGAGGGGCTGTTGTCTGCAGCAATCTGGGCATTTCTTCCCTTCAACCCCTCCCCCCCCCCCGCCCCCAGAGAAAGAGTCAATCATATGTAATGGCACTATGTTTCATCCTAACCACTGCAAAGCTAGACAAATTTTCTTATCTCAAGGCCATTCAAGTTGGTGTGATACTTCGGCCTGTGCCGCCCACCCCCCACCCACACCCTACACCAACACCATACCTTCCCAAGTCAGTTAGTTTTAAGATTATGGATTGCCAGGTTTTTTGACAAAAATTTTTTGTATCTATCTATATCCCCCTTTTTATTTTAGGTTTTTTATTTTGACCCCCCCCCTACCACCCCCCGCGCCACGCTACGTCCAAACCACATCAGCACCTCCCCCCGTTTGTATTTATTATATACCTATAGGGGTGGAATCAAGGCACAGAATTCTCATTCAAGGCTTCACCCATGCTGTTTGGGTTACTGTTATGTGATTAAAGTTGGAAACAAACTTCATTTTTGATTAAACCATCCTCTAGGTGAAAGAGGTATTGATACCCGGGTGATCTATATGACAGCAAAAATTATAGAGGAACACATTTGTTTATACCAATCCCAAACGTAATTTGGTTATACATTTTTTCAATTAAAACTAATGTGGACAAACAGCAATTTATATCACCATTAACTCAGATGCATTACCGTTTTTATCAGCCTTTAAACGCAATGTTGTTTAATATCACATATTTACTTCTTAACTCATTCTAAAACACCTGTATCCTGTAGACAGAGTTTCTGGCCAAAACTGGATACTTGTTGAACTCACGTGAATTACCATATGCACCAATCGAATATTACACCAGTTGTCCCTCTCCCACCCCTTCACGATGCTCATTTACCGATGTCACCACATTCTCAGTCAGTTTTTCTGATGCAATCTTTCTGTGTTGTTCTTTTAATATTGAATCCCCCCACAAGAACATTTTATATCTGGGTTATTGGTACTAGCATCCACATCTGAGAGATACATTTGTCGTTTGTTTTTTCTGGGACGGTGTTGTCTTCACTTAACATGATGTCTTCTAGCTAGCATCCATTACCCTGGAAAGTTCATGATGTGTCCTTTCTTTACTGCCTGCATAGAATTCCATTGTGTACATGTACCACATTTCTCTATGTCCACTCGTCAGTTAGAGGGCATTTGGGTTCGAATTACAGTTTTTTTGCTATTGTGAACAAGAGAGGTGGCACTCAATTAGCTTGCAATTGTATCTCTCAGTTTAAGATGAGTCCTTTGTGGTATATACACTAGGAGTGGTACTGACTGGGTCAAATGGCTAGGATACATTTTTTCTGTTTTCACATTTCCCCAACGTTTTTATTGAATTTTGTGCCATTTCATATAAACAACATCTTAAAACTTAATTAGACCCTCTTCCACTCCCCATCTCTAATAGCCCCACCACCGGATTTCAGGTATTCTGTTTTTTTTTTTTTTTTTACTACACCCCCCCCTTTGTGTGTATGACATGTACTGCCTGCTGCAAGTCTTGTGGCACCAACCGTGTCGTGCAACGACCGCGAGGTAGACACGGAGAGGTTTGTGTCGGATTCCCCTGGAACTGAGTTCTACTGGAATCTGGAGTTTTCAGACGGTTCTTCAGCCGCATGTGGGTCTGGGTATTATCGAAACACCGGGTCTCTGAAGAGACAGTTCGGCTCTTAACCGCTAGGCTCATCCTCCAATGTCCCCCCCCCCCGCGGACCATATTTTTTTCCATTAAGTTGCGTTAAATCCGCTGCCGTTAATGACTCTTATGATCCTAATTAAGATTATGAAACAAAAAAGTTTTTTAGAATATACTCCAGTGACTCTATCTAGTCTTTCGATTTCTGTTTTATCTTAGGCACCCCACATTAGTGCATCTATCTAATCCAATGTTATTAATATCAGTGAAGGTTAGTAGAACTGAGATGCCCCGGCCCCCCCCCCCCCTTCCCCCCCCCCCCCCCCCCCCCCCCCCGTAGCAGCACCAGATTAATGCATCAGTAATTGCTCTTCTCCAGCTAATGTGGAAAAAAAAAAAAGGACTGACAGTAGCTGGCAGTTGAGTCTCCAGCTGAAGAAGCTGATGGGGAAAAGTATTAAAACTGGATGACACCTGAGAGCCCTCAGTTATGTCAGACCAGGATTGAACACAAAGCGCATAGATTGTTTCTGAGTTTATGTCAAATGCTTTCTGCTCATGCCACTTTTCATTTTGATGTGTTCAAGCCTTCTGATCGGGAAGGTTTAAACTAATGATGCTTATCTATGCTTGAGCAAAACATGCATATTTGTGTAATTTTTTTTGAGGTGATAAATGATATATTCTTGTTATACTGAACTCAAACTGACAATTACTATTGCTCCTCAAAGCAACATTTCTCCTGGGGCAAATGCATCATAATGTATATATTTTTTCTTTTCCAACTAAAACATGATCCAATATGTATTAAAGCTCAGCTTTTCTCAGTTCATTTTCCCCTCCCTCCCTCCCTCCCTCCCTCCCTTCTTTCCTTCCTTCCTTCCTTCCTTCCTTCCTTCCTTCCTTCCTTCCTTCCTTCCTTCCTTCCTTCCTTTCTTCGTTCTGTTTTTATTCTCTCTCTCTCGTTCTTCTACCTCTCACACTTTAGGTAAGTACTTAACAACAGAAGTACAACCCCCAACACCACTAATTGTATTTGATCATCGCCATCATCCTTGGTATCATCATGATAAAAATGATTACATTAATGTAGAATAGTAGCATTTAAAAAAAGAAACTCCCTTATGCAATTTGGCTTTGTGCTTTATGTCAAGATAATACTCTATTTTTGAAGGTGTGGGTAAATAATCAATTGTCATGGTCTTACAGGTAAGGGAAGAAAACAAATGGAATATAAAATTGTTCCTATCTGGAGATAGTTTCTATCAGAATGGAGAAGAGTTGGATTTTGTCTGATTATTCAGATGATATAGACTAGAATTATGCTGTACCTTGGAGAGGTGGTGCAGACTGGGCTCTGGGGAGATCAAACTATAGAATGATATGATCCTGGGCATGAGTCCAAAAGTATTCTTAGCCCAACTTGAAAGGTATTGATGAGTGGGCTTTGTGACAGCAACCTAGATGAAAGAGTATCTAGAGGTGGTGATGGATAAGAATATGGGAGAGGCCACATAGTACAGCAACAGCTCAAGCAGGTTATTTACACAGTGGCCTTTGAATAAGGCCCCGGTCTGTTAATTTTCTGTGGTATCAATGTCCAGATTTTCTTGAATGATTCAATGAATTGGATTTGCTTCCCCATAGTACCCAACACACCTTTGCAAATTGGTTATGATGCTGTTAAAACCAGATTTACTTTTAATTTCATACCAAAATTTAAGGTTATTGGTATTTTTTTCTGGACTATTTTGAAGAAACTAATCCTTGATGTATTAATAATTGTGGCAATTTGATTAGTGTTTTTATATATATATATATATATATATATATATATATGTAAAAATCTTAATAAATATATTCTTGATTTTCTTTAAAGGGTTTATGAATTTATTATGATACTCATATTAGAGTTATTTAGTTAGATTTTCTTGTTCAGAAATTTTATTTATTGTTTATTTTTATTTATTTATTAACTATATATTTATGGAGGAATGGCCAGGTACACACATGGAATTCAGAAGACAGACCTCAGGATTGGCTCTCTCATTCCACCATGGGCATCAGGTGAGACATCTTCCTGTTATGTATCAAATGGTCTTGAAAATATTAGGACTAAATAAGTAAACAAAGTATTGCTGTCCAGCAATAGAGGGCAACAAAGAAGCAGTTTGGTGAGAGCAGGGGCCACCCACTGCACATCTCAGTTCCAGTATCCAGAGGCACATTAGTAATTGGCATTTACTGCATGTTTATTTGTGCTTTTGCTCAAAATTTCAGTATTGCATTAGGATTCCAGCTACAACTAATGAAGCTGTAGCAGGAATGGGATATGTAGTAACCAGAATGCTGAGAATTACGCATGCACAGAGCTTGTCCCTTATCAACCTAACCTGCCCTAGACCATACAAAGCAGCTGAGTTGCAGACCTGGGCCAATCACAAGGCGACACGACACTTCACTAAGAGGAGAGCAGAATGCAAACAATACTTAAACCCTAATCTTGCCCCAATAAACAAATCCGATTCCCAGGGTCTGCGTCTTGACTCTGTTCCTCTCACCCCCTTTCCTTCACGGTCAGACCATGAAATTCTGAAGGAGGCCTGGGGGATTGTCTACAGGGATACACTAAAAGAACTAGATGCCAAAATATGCTGAGTGATCTAGGAACTGCAACCCTGCAGTTACAGATTTTCTCCAACAGTTTATGGTATAAACTTTAGTCTTTCTTTTTTTTATCCTTTATTGAATTTTTATGCATTTCATACATCACTTCCCAGTTCAGTCCAGACTCATTCCGCCCTCCATGCCCCCCTCCCCTATGTTCATGCAGTCTGCCTGTTTTCCCTTCTGAGTCTTTTCAAAGTTTTTCAAAGCAGAAGAATTTTTGAGGGGGAAGAACTCTACTGCTGCAGTCAGTTCCCTGTTCCAGTTCTTTCGTTGTTGTCGTTGCCTCCAATCCATATTATTTTACCATATTCATTTATATATGTCACACATGTACTAAAATCATGTCCTATGAAAATAAACTATATGTTATTTCCAAATCATATTTCAGGATCTACATTTTTCCTTTTTAATTTTGTATTGCTCTAAAATATGCAAACACACCCTCTACCCTTGTATCAAAATTATAAAGTCTGAAAATAGGTAATAGGCTAATTCTAGAGTCTGTTAAGGGATTCACATTCTAAGAGAACAGCTGCTTTTAGATAAAGAGGAATATAACATTAATGTTAATCAGTTTGCCTTACTCAATGCTAACATACACAAATGAGGGATACAATTAGTTGTTTGTTTTTCTGGGACTGTGTTACCTCACTTAGCATAATATCTTCTAGTTACATCCATTTACCTGAAAGTTCATGATGTCATGTTTCTTTACCGCTGCATAGAACTCCATTGTGTACATGTACCACATTTTCTCTATCTGCTTATTGGTCGAGGGGCACTTGGGTTGGTTCCAACTTTTTGCTATTGTGAAGAGAGCTGCAATAAACATCATTGTGCCTGTATCTCTGCAGTAGGATGAGTCTTGTGGGTATATACCCAGGCGTGGTATGACTAGGTCAGGTGGTAGGCTCATTTTCATTTTTTTAAATTTTTTTATTAATTTTATTTATTTCTGTATGCGTGAATGTACTTGTCTGCATGCAAGTTTGTGCACCCGTGTCGTGCAATGCCGCGGAGGTCAGAAGAGAGAGTCGGATTCCCCTAGAACTGGAATTCTCCTGGAATTGGAGAATCAGACGGTTCTCAGCCGCCATGTGGGTGCTGGAGATCGAACCCGGGTCCTCTGCAAGAGCGGTCGGCGCTCTTAACCGCTAGGCCATCTCTCCAGCCCCCCATTTTCAGTCTTTTAATGGTTCTCCACACTGTTTTCCATAGTGGTTGTACAAGTTTACATTTCCACCATCAATGGATGAGTGCCCCCCCCCCTTTTCCCACAACCTCTCCAGCAATTGTTTTCTTGATCTTAGCCAGTCTTATTGGAGTGAGATGATATCTTGAAGTTGTTTTAATTTGCATTTCCTTTATTATTAATGATGTTGAACACGTTTTTAAAATATTCCTCAGCCATCTTTACTTCATCACTTGTGAAGACTCTGTTTAGCTCTTTACTCCATCTCTTGAGTGGGTCATTTGTTTTCTTACTTCTTTGTTTTTTTAGTAGTTTAAATATTCTGGAAGTTAATGCTCTGCCAGATGTATGGGCGGTGAAGGTTTCTTCCCACTCTGTGGATTTTCTCTTCACTTCACTGATTGTTTCTTCACTGTACAGAAGCTTTTGAGTTTAATGAGGTCCTGCTTGTCAATTGTTGACCATATTTCCTGCAGAGCTGCTGTCTGATTTAGAAAGTCTTTTCCTAACCATATGTCTTGTAGGTTGCTGCCAACGTTTTCTTCTATCACTTTCAGAGTTTTTAGTTTCACATTGAGGTCTTTGATCCATTTGTGGTTGATTTTTGTACAGGAACGTTAGTCTTTCTTAAAGCCTTTCTTTTTTTTAATTAAATTTATTTTGTCTAACATATACAAATACCAAGTTGTACATATTACAAGGGTCGCATGATATTTCCTGCATGTATAAATCATTTAAAGCTAAAATGTTCAGCAGAACATGTCTATGTTGTTAAATGTATAATTTCCTTTTTTCCCTTTTAACGTTTTTATTGAAATTATGTGAATTTCATACATTGTTTCTAAGTTCAATCAAGATTCTTCTTGTCTTAAAGGCTTTGTTTATTTGGCAGGCCATTTTCACCAGTATTTCTAGATTTGTTTTCTTCCATTTCTGTGATCTAATAGGCAAATAAACATTCACCTCAGTTCACTTGTATTGAAAAACCTTCTCATTTCCCAACTTAGGGCAGATAGACAGGAAATTTACCAGGTGTATGCACTCACACTGTTTGACCCATAGTGGGTCTAAAGGTCACCTCTCTGGTAAGAGCTCATTTAAGACAGACTTAACAGCTTCCATGTATTATTTGTGTTAAGACTTACCTTAGGAAAATATTATCCAGCATACTTTTAAAAAAACAAAAGAGTACCCGAAAGATTTCAAATAAGCCATCTAATTAACCATGTAGTCAGTCTATGACGGTGAATTCAAAGCCAATTCTGCTTGAAATCTGGCACACTTTTTTCTGTATCATTGTACAATGTTTCTTTTACTGTATACTGTTTTTATCATGATTTGACGATGGTGAGTCCTGAGAAAACGTCACTGAATAAATTCATGGAGATACAGCTATTTGTGGCTAAGATGCACCAAAATAATCTTTCTATTTTCACACAAAATTCAAATATATTTAAGCCTCTGAATTTTTAAAATTGAAAAAGTGAAAATACTTAACTATATAGTTGGAAATATATATGAAAACATATATATCTATATTTAAATATATATGAAAATATTCAAGGAATTGTGGACACAAAAATACAAGTGTAATTATTCTAATTCCCATGCTAAAAGTATTATTTTAAGTTCTTGGAGTAGATATTTTTCTCTTTAAATTGCCAAAGAATCACTTTGATTTTGTACAAAATTAGTCAGCTAAATGTATTTTCTTGGCATGTAGAGGAGTATTGGAATGGCTTCTATCAAGTCAGTTGGGACATTTGGCATCACTGTTAGGATGACATTCATTTTTCATAGCTTGTGCCTCATGCCTGGGGAAATTTGTTTTCTTCTTCTCCAAGACTCTTTGTGAGGATCACATGTCCTAACTGTGAACCACAACACTTTGCCTATGGCATCTCAGTAGTACTTTTTTTTTTTTTTTTTTTTTTTTTTTTTTTTAAAAAATTTTTTTTTTTTTTTTTTTTTTTTTTTTTTTTTTTTTATGAAAGTTTTGTTTTCCTTGCGGGCTTGCCCCCCCTGTTGTTCGGTGGCGCCGGGGGCCGAAGGGGGGTTTGGGTTCCCCCGGGACCGGAGGTTCCCCGGGATTTGCTCATAACCGCTAAGCCATCTCTCCAGCCCAGCAAAATGCCATGTTTTAATAGATAATGAGATGCCACATTTATTTTGTTTCTGTGTTGTCCGTTGATGTTTTTGTGCTACCGTAGTGGTGTTGACTACTGCAGTGCCTTGTGGTCCACACATATTAATGTACATGCTATCTGATTCTTTAAAGCAAACTTTGCCGACTTGTGATAAAATATATTGAAGGGAAGTATGGAAAAAATAAACTTTGTTTGTATGGCTGTGGAGACTTAGAAACATTGTGCTGGTCTGGTACTCTGTTCCTACTCTGTCACAGCCAGCACACCTCACAGGTCTGCAACTAAGAGGACACTTGGCTAAATAATCTGAAGCTGGGATTCTATGAAGTGTTTCTCAAAAGTACTATATACCCACAAGACACAACTTACTGCAAGATACATGCACAGCTATGTTTATGCAGCTTGTTCACAATAGCAAAAAGCTGGAACCAGCCCAGGTGCCCTTCAACTGACGAGTGGATAGAGAGAAAATGGGTACATGTATACAATGGAATACTATGCAGCAGTAAAGAGGGACAACATCATGAAATTTGCAGTAAATGGATGGAGCTGGAAGACATTATGTTAAGTGAAGTAACACGATCCCAGAAAAACAAACGACAAATGGTGTCCCTCATATGTGGATGCTAGTACCAAACAACCCAGAATAAATATTTCTCATGGAGAGGGAGGCATAGTAAAAGACAGAAAGACTGCATCAGAAAATGGACTGAAATGGTGAATTGGAAAGGGGGGATGGGTGGGAGAGGGACACGGGTGTATATTCGATTAAGGCATATTAATTGACGTGAGCTCAGCAAGTACCCAGTTCGCCTAGACACTGTCTACAGGACATGGTGTTTTAGGACTTAGTAAAAGTTAAAAGTAAACATGTTATATTAACAACATTGGTTTACAGAATCTGATAAAAATGGTAATGCATCTGAATTAAATGGAGATATAATTCGCTTTGCCCACATTTGTTTACATAAAATCTGTAGAGCAAGAACTTTGGATTGACACATACAAATGTTCTCTATAATTTCTCTGTTGTTACAGTATCACCTATGTAGCACTCTCTTTAAGATGATTAATGTAAAAATTAAGTTTGCTTCCCAAGTATTCATATATAGCACCCAAAACAACATGGGTGAATTTGATGAAATCTATCTTGACTCCACCCTATAGTCTATATAATACAACTACTTCTGGAGACTCATGGCAAAAAAAAAAGGGGGGGGGGATACAGAAGACATGAAACCTTTTTTCATCAAACCCCTGCAATTCAAATCTTAAAACTAAACTATGGGAAAGATTTGTTTGTTCCAACAGACAAAACGTCACCAACTTAACGGCTGAGAAAAAAAAGATACAGGTTTGCATTGAGTAGGATGCACCAAAAGTAGGCAACGGAAAGGCTGAACCCGTCGAACATTAAAGGAAGAAAAGCCTCAGATTGCCATAAACATCGAACCCCTCTGTGGATCCTAATGTAACAACTATTTAATAATGAGTCCTAATGAAACTTACCTTCTAGGTGCCACAAAGGTTCTGATATGAGAGCTTCCCTTGCCTTCCCACCCATAGACAAGGAGAAATATGACAATGATGAGGTCGCTCCCCAACTGTAAATTGGAGACAACTATTTAGAGGTGATCTCTTATAAAACCGGTAAAACTGCTTTCTTTAATTGACTACTAGGACATGGGAACTGTGGAAGGGACTACTCTCTGTTCAGAACCAAATATAATACTAAAGTCCTAGGCTATGCACTCAGGCAAAATATATTAATACAGGAGCTCTGACATCAGCAATGGATTGTTCTACCAGGTGGATGTTGGCAGGGATCCAAGCCCCACAAAAGGTAAGGGCTCCTTGCCTCTAAGTTGGGATACCTACAGAGGAGAGGCAATAAGACCCTGCTGCCGAAAGACCTGACGTTAACATGGGAGGATGTATTGAGACCACACATGCAAGTGTACAGATGGCCTCTGGAATGCCAGAGAGTGTTACCAAAGGCCACTAAACCAATATAAAGCAAATATGGGTCTCCCTTGAGTCAACCAAACTCCACCGTCAGCACCAGATACACCTCACCTGCCTGGAAAATACTTGTCAGCAGAGGCAGCCATGTGCCTGTATATCCCAAATCTAATTGGCTATTGGGCTCTCCCCTTGGAGAAATACCCATGGCTGATGCCACAAGCTTACATCCTCTACAGGTTAGATGTTATAAGCCACAGTAAGACCCTGTCATATTTAACGGGGGGGAAAATTGTAATTCATGGTATTAACATATCCAAACATGTGTCTATGCTAAAGTAACCTACCATAACATTAGTCTGCTTAAATACCTATATATCTAATTGCTTGTTCTTCATTAGTAGGATCGAAAGGTTATTCCTGGACAAACTGTCAGCCATGGAAAGGAAACAGCCAGAATTGACCAGAGTCCAAGTCAACAGCTCTCAGAGAGAGTGGACTGTTTTACCCTCTCATCCACCTGTGCCCCTTTTCTAAGCCTAGGGAACAACTGCGGAAGAGGGGCGTGGTAGAATGTAAGGGCGCGATTGGGGTGAATGGTGAAACTACAGCAATGTAGTTGGACACTCATTTGATCAAACTTGATTGAACAAACAACCTGTCACCCCCCACTGGATGGTGGCTGTAGGTGTTTGGGCACAACAGCCTGCAGATAGGTTTTGCATGAAGGATGCCTGTACTCATGATTATCACTTATAGCTAAAAATGAAAAAAAAAAAAAAACTGAGAGAAGAAGCAGGACAGTCATGGCAGAAATGCATGATCTGGGATGGAGTGTGGGGGTGGGGGGGAGGAAAATAATGCCTGAACTGAATTGGAAAAAATGTATGAAATGCACAAAGCATCAATAAAAATTAATTTAAAAAAAATAAAAATAAAATAAATTTTTTTAAATGTCAAAAAAAAAAAAAAAAAAAAAAAAAAAGTACTACTGAGATGCCATAGGCAAAGTTTGTGGTTCACAGTTAGGACATGTGATCCTCACAAAGGAGTCTTGGAGAAGAAGAAAACAAATTTCCCCAGGCATGAGGCACAAGCTATGAAAAATGAATGTCATCCTAACAGTGATGCCAAATGTCCCAACTGACTTGATAGAAGCCATTCCAATACTCCTCTACATGCCAAGAAAATACATTTAGCTGACTAATTTTGTACAAAATCAAATGATTCTTTGGCAATTTATAAGAGAAAAATATCTACTCCAAGAACTTAAAATAATACTTTTAGCATGGGAATTAGAATAATTACACTTGTATTTTTGTGTCCACAATTTCCTTGAATATTTTCATATATATTTAAATATAGATATATATGTTTTCATATATATATTCCAACTATATAGTTAAGTATTTTCACTTTTTCAATTTTAAAAATTCAGAGGCTTAAATATATTTGAATTTTGTGTGAAAATAGAAAGATTATTTTGGTGCATCTTAGCCACAAATAGCTGTATCTCCATGAATTTATTCAGTGACGTTTTCTCAGGACTCACCATCGTCAAATCATGATAAAAACAGTATACAGTAAAAGAAACATTGTACAATGATACAGAAAAAAGTGTGCCAGATTTCAAGCAGAATTGGCTTTGAATTCACCGTCATAGACTGACTACATGGTTAATTAGATGGCTTATTTGAAATCTTTCGGGTACTCTTTTGTTTTTTTAAAAGTATGCTGGATAATATTTTCCTAAGGTAAGTCTTAACACAAATAATACATGGAAGCTGTTAAGTCTGTCTTAAATGAGCTCTTACCAGAGAGGTGACCTTTAGACCCACTATGGGTCAAACAGTGTGAGTGCATACACCTGGTAAATTTCCTGTCTATCTGCCCTAAGTTGGGAAATGAGAAGGTTTTTCAATACAAGTGAACTGAGGTGAATGTTTATTTGCCTATTAGATCACAGAAAATGAAGAAAACAAATCTAGAAATACTGGTTAAAATGGCCTGCCAAATAAACAAAGCCTTTAAGACAAGAAGAATCTTGATTGAACTTAGAAACAATGTATGAATTCACAAAATTCAAAAAACGTTAAAAGGGAAAAAAGGAAATTATACATTTAACAACATAGACATGTTCTGCTGAACATTTTTAGCTTTAAATGATTTATACATGCAGGAAATATCATGCGACCCTTGTAATATGTACAACTTGGTATTTGTATATGTTAGACAAAATGAAATTTATTTAAAAAAAAGAAAGGCTTTAAGAAAGACTAACGTTCCTGTACAAAAATCAACCACAAATGGATCAAAGACCTCAATGTTGAAACTAAAAACTCTGAAAGTGATAGAAGAAAACGTTGGCAGCAACCTACAAGAATAGGTTTAGGAAAAGGACTTTCTAAATCAGACAGCAGCTCTGCAGGAAATAATGGTCAACAATTGACAAGCAGGACCTCATTAAACTAAAAAGCTTCTGTACAGTGAGAAGAAACAATAAGGAGTGGAAAGAAAATCCACAGAGTGGGAAAAAACCTTCACCGCCCATACATCTGGCAGAGCATTGAAACTTCCAGAATATTTTAAACTACTAAAAAACAAAGAAGTAAGAAAACAAATGACCCACTCAAGAGATGGAGTAAAGAGCTAAACAGAGTCTTCACAAGTGATGAAGTAAAATAGGCTGAGGAATATTTTAAAAACGTGTTCAACATCATAATAATAAAGGAAAGCAAATTAAAACAACTTCAAGATATCATCTCACTCCAATAGAACTGGCTAAGATCAAGAAAACAATGCTGGAGAGGTTGTGGGGAAAAGGGGGGGGGCACTCATTCCTGCTGTTGGAATGAAAACTNGAGCGCCGGCCGCTCTTGCAGAGGACCCGGGTTCGATCCCCAGCACCCACATGGCGGCCGAGAGCCGTCTGAAACTCCAATTCCAGGAGAACTCCAGTTCCAGGGGAGTCCGACACCCTCTTCTGACCTCCGCGGCGTTGCACGTCATGGGTGCACAGACTTGCATGCAGACAGTACATTCATACACATACGGAAATAAATAAAATAAATTTTTTTTTTAAAAATCATGGCATTTTGCTAAACTTCAACTTAAATTCAGGCTGTTATTACATACATATCAATGTACACATCAATTAAAGAGTCCAATGTACACATCGATTAAAGTACAATATTGCTTGATGGTGATTGGAATAGCTTTGGAGACTATAAATACAACACAAAAGACTGGGGCATAGCTGGTGTGCTTCATTGGGAATGTCTACATAAAGTGTCTTGAAAGCTAAAGGAGTGACTGCTAGAATATACAGAAGAAGACTAGGGCTCCATCTTTAGAGGCTATAAAGAAGGCTGAGAAACTATTTATGCAGGGAATGATAAAGAATAAAGGTAGAAAAGAGGAAGGTAAAATCAATTATAAGGCATGCATAAGGCAAAGCTTGAACATTGTGAATGTTTGGGCTCAGACTGTATAGACCTGTGACAAGTGGATCATTAAGTGCGAAGTTTGTTTTCCAACCATAGGGATATGGCGGGTGTCTTGGTTTCACTAGCTGTCCCTGTAGTAAAATACCCTGAAAATGCAACTTTAAGGGAGATACTGTTTATTTGGCTCACAATTCCAGGTGGTAGTCCATCACTGCTGGAAAGTCAAGGCAACCTTGAGGCACCTAGTCACACTCTATCCAAAGCAAGAGCAAAACATGGTGAACTACTGCATGAATGCTGGGACTCAGCTTGCATTCTTATTTTCTACAGTCCAAGATCCCTTGCTCAGGGAAAGGTCCTGCCACAAATAAGTTGGATATTCCTACATCAATTAACATAATCAATACAATCTCTCACAGGCATTCTAAGAGACTAACCTTAATCTTCAGAATCCCTCACACATGGGCCGAGAGGCTTGCGCCTAGGTGTGGAGTGGACATTTACCACTAAGCATGATAGGGAGATTGGAAACAGAATAAATGTGATGTGAGTTTTGTACTCAAAGAAAAATGTGTAAGATATATCTATTTAGGTTGAGAGTAGAGTAAGTAGAACAGAAACCAGATAAGGAACAGTTCAAACATCCTAGATGAATGAATTAATGACTTGGATCAAACTATAAGGTAGTGCAAATAGGAAAACACACACACACACACACACACACACACACACACACACTGCACAAGAACAAACAAAAAGGAATAAATAGAAAAAATACCTAGACATTAGAATTATGAGATATAAAGGAAATCAGAGAAAGAAAAACTCAGGCAAGCCTGAGCAAAACCGGAGAACTGGGAGAAAAGAACCAACATTTGAAGAAATAGTGAAGTCATGAAGATAAGCCAATGTTGAGAGTTGGGTAGTAAAATTGCCTTGGGTATATGACTCAAAGTGCAGCAAGGAAACGTTTCTGCCAGGGGAGTAGTATGATGCAGTCTCCTCATGTGGATAGTACCTTATCAGCAAGAGTTATATGAAAAGAACACACAATGAAACTGTCTAGGTCTTGTTTGTTAAAATACTGGATCATGACTTAAAATAGCAGAATAACAATCCCACTTATTGGTCAGCCATCAGCCCCAAGGAGCTATAATTCCCTTATTTGTTTTATAAAAAGGATGCATGTCAAAGAACAGATGTAAAAGGGAATATCAGAAGTACAGTTAAGCCATGAATTTTATGTAACATATTTTATTAGGTGCCAGTGATCAGCATTTCAGAGATTAATGGCCTTCTCTTGGTTTAAATTACAGTACATTTCATTACCGATAGCAATCAAATGATGTAAAATTGTAAAAAGCTACATAAATCTAAATCATGTTTAATAAACTAGGGTGTATGCTTTGATAAGGAACAGGAAGGAAATTGCTAAGTCATGAATCTCAGAATTACTACCAGAGATATGCATGAAATAATGGATTTAGTTTTCAGAATCTATATTTTATTAGAAATCATTGATAATATCATTTATTAGTCAAGTTCAACTCTAAGTAAAAATAATAGGGACACTGTATTGGTTGCATTTCTTTTGCTAAGATACCTTGGACAGGGCAATGTATAGGAAGCCTGCATTTTGCTTCCAGAGGGATTAGAGCCCATAATGGTGGAGAAGACATGGTGGCAGAGGTGACTGGACCACAAAGATCAGCCTTCACATCTTTAAGCAGGCATAGGAAGCAGAGAACAACTAGAAATCAGGCAAGACTTTAAAGCCTGCCTGCAGTGAAATGCCTCCTCCAGGAATGCCACACCTCCTAAAACATCTCCAAACAGCACCACCAACTGGGGACAAAAACGTCCAAATACTTGGAGCTTATGAGGGGAATTCTCATTAGAACCAACACAGATACTGATATATTTCAAGTGGCAAAAGGTATTTCCTAATAAAGGTTATCACACAAAAATGACAATTTAAATGTTTTAACTACTTAATAGTTTGTAGAATTTCAGTAAAATCTTTTTATGTAAACAGTTTGGGAAATTTTCAAAATGTAAAAATTTCATTCTAAAAATCACTTTGATATTTTAAATAAAACTGAGTAATATCTATAATTTATAGGGTAAAGCTTTGATACAGGTTAATTTATTAATGGGGCACTTAATTCTTTCTCAGATATTATAGAAGTGCAATAGAATAATGTAAAGAGCTTGTATCTGTGAGGAAAGACCCATGTGCATCCTCTTGGTTTGGCCTTTTGGTCTGCAACCATTCAGGTTTAAAGAAGATAGCAAATACAGGGTCAGGTAAAGAATTTTACTTTGTATCTGAAGATCAACAAACATTTCAATGATAATAATGATAGAAGAATGCTCCCTTCTTAATTCATAAATAAGTTCACGAATTAATGAAATCGCAAATCAACAAACTTGCTATAGAAAAATGGCAAGAAAAATATAAAACGTCCTTGTCAGTTGAAATGACTGAAAGACACACAGTCAATATTGTCTCTTTTTTTCATGTTTATGACGAGATGAAGAAAATCACCTATTTGTCCGATAAATCATATCTTACAGATTTTGAAAAAGTACATGTTTTGTAGTCAAGTACAGTGGCATATGTCTGTAATTCTGGATATTATGGAGGTGGGGAGAGGAGGCTTGGGAGTGTAAGGTCAGCCTGGATTAATAGTGTCACACCTTATCTAAGAATATGACAGAAAAGAATGAAGAAAAGCAGGAAGGGAGGGAGGGAGGGAGTGAGGAAGGAAAGCAGGTACATTTTTAAGGGGCTTGATGTGTTGATGTGTAATTCAGGGAAGAACTGCCAAAGGTGTTTAGTGGTGGTCGTTCAGGGGCCTTCACCAAGGGGTGAGAGTTTGAAACTGAATTGTCCTTTATTTTCATTTTATTAACTTTTAATTGTATGTACATGAGTGTTTTGTCTGTATAGATGTAAGCAACACGTGCACACAGTACCTGTGGGGGGGGCCAAGGACATCAGAGTCCCTGGGACTGGAGCTACAGATGATTGATTGTGAGCCTCTATGGAGTTTCAAGGAATGGAACCCAGGTCCTCTACAAGAACATCCACTCTCCACTGCTCTTAACCACTGAGCCATCTCCCAAGTTGGTATGTGTTTTGCTAACATGCATTGCTGTAGCTAATTTGGATACGCAAATTTCTGGGTAACCACTGGAGTACAGTTTAATTATATAATGTAATGCAGGTATACACTTTTAATTTCCAAATGACATATAGAAGACAGAAATACGTGAGTACATACTGTACAAATGAAAATTCTATAGAAGGAAAAGATAGTCCACAGTCGAATGGGGGCTCCATTGTAGAGGAAGATTGATGTATTTGATATAAACTTTGAATTAAAATATACCAGAGATCCTATAATTATACAAATATGAAAATTATAACATTCTTGATGCATTAAGTTTCTGATCAAGATGGAAAATTACATGAGTTTTTTTCTGATGAGGTTAGTGTGTGTCCTGGCAGGGAACAACAGGGCATGACGAGTGAATTCCTGGAAAGCCTGTTATGAGAAATACCTTCTGTGTTCTCTTTACTAGAAATCCATGAAAACTCCCCTAAGTCCTACTACACTGAAAATTCATGCATGCAGTGTTTTCTTTTCTTTTCTTTTCTTTGCATGTAGTGTTGAATAGTCTTCAAGCTCCTAAGCAAATGTAATCTTATCACCTAGCTCATAAAGATAGATATCCTTCCAGGGAAGTTAGCTTCAGAGTTCATAGTATTAGCAGAGAAGGCATATCATCCTTCTTAGATTTTCCTGGACAAAATTCCTAATGATATAAAGGGTTCTATGTTTTGGTAAATAAGAGAAGTTTGAGGGAATGTTGAACCCTTGATCTCATAATGACTTTTCTCCATGAGCTGTTAATTTTCTCTGTCTATATCCAAACTTTTCACGGAATTCTTACTTATCCTAATCAGATACCAAAGCTATCTCAGTGTGAAATTCAGTTAGAGGAGGTTCAATAGAGTTAAGTGTTTCTTCTGGGGGTAAAGATTCAACTAATTTAGAAATAATACATTTAGTAATAGCTGTAAGCTACAATTACTCAAGTTAGAATTCAACTTCATTATGAATATTTCCAGTCAGTCATGGGGATGTTTTGGTTCTATTCCAACATGCTGAGTTTCCTGAAGTATTCTCAGGAACATTTACAGGAACATTCAAAGGGAAAAGATCACATTTGGCAAAATAGAAACTGATCAAATGTAGATGGGTGTTGGTCTTTACCAGCAGATGTGGTCAAGATGAGGCAAGAGCAGATCACATAAATGAAGGGAGGAAAGTGATCAGGTTAAGGAAACAACATGGAAAGATTAGGGATAAGAGTGGTCACATTCTCTGGAAATAAACATGCCAGGTCTGGGTTGAAAATTTTCTCTCTCACATACACTAATGGCAGCAGCCTGTGGGATTGGCAACATAAAGGACTAAAGTACAAATTTCCCCAGAGTATTGTGAGCAGACACACTGCAGTCTGCAATGGGTATCATGAGCTGTCCTGAACCTCTAAACAAGAATTTTATGCTAAGATATATCCATCCAGAATTTTCAAGTTTGCTAGAAATAAGAATCTCATTAAAGGACATACAAATGCAGGAAACTTTTCAGATGAGAAAAGGGTCCTGTTAACCAACAGTGGCCCTTTCTCCTCACTATGGCTCTCACTGACAACTCAGGTTTGGTTTTGGGCACGCCACAGGCAAGGACTAGGAAACACAAACATGCAGACTAGCACAATGAATGACTGGGAGAACAGATACCATCAACTTTTCAACAGCTAAGTAATTTTACTCAATGCAGCTATTTACCAGCTGTGGCAAGAGTGGTATCTGAACTCAGATCGTGTTCAACTTCTTGAATTTTTCCTAGATAGTAATGTGAATGAACATCAAATTAAACATAGTTTCATTAATAACTTGAGCAGCACTGCAGTCTCCAGGGTAGTTACACTAAGTGTATTTACATATAAAAGTGATTATTCTCCAGTCTCTATGGAGATATGGAAATATGCATTGCAAACTCCAACATTAAGAGAGACATTGCATTGTGGTGATATGCTACTTAGTGTTTGAGACCTCTGAAAGAAATGTGGAGATATATTTCAGTGTCAACAAGTAAATGCTACTGTTAATTCAGATGAGAATATCTTTAGTACGTGTGGTCTTCATTACTAAAATACCCTGCCTTGCCATTTAGACAATGGAAAATATCATTCCTTCCCCCAGCATTCAAATAACTTTATTTAAGTAAAGGCAATGTGAAAAATGACATAATTGATTAGGAAAGTAACTTCCACTTGAGTACAAGTGGCCTCTTTCTGTCAAGAAAGTAGTTCATTACTTGCTGCTGTACAAAGAATGACATGAAGCCAATAAAGTACTTTGTGCAGTTTTTCAATTACTCCCTCGGAGTACACAGTTTCTCTGTGTGATACTGTTTCAAGAGCTGTCAGGGTATATGCTATGTGGAATTTTATTACATGTGAAAATATTTTTACTTCTCCAATTTACTGTTGCTCTTTTCCAATTCCCTAACCATTCTTTGGGAGTACTAAACTAATGATAAGAGCCAGTCCATGAACATTTCAATGGCTCTGTGAAAATGCGTGTTTAATAGAGAAAATATTACTAGATTTGAAAAAAATTAAATGCTATTAATAATATATAAACTTGTCAGGTAAGGTGGCACACACTTTTACCACAACACTTCAAAGGCCGAGGCAATCAGATTTATGTGAGATTGAGGCTAGCCTGTTCTACATGCTGTGGGACTAAAGAAGACCTTGTTTCAAATAACAACAAACCAATATTTAAAACTGATTGGTTTGCAGCTCATCTTGGAAATAATCTTTGACCTTTACTGCCACTAAAAGTTCCAGAGTTGGGGCTGGAGAGATGGCCTAGCGGTTAAGAGCGCAGACCGCTCTTACAGAGGACCCGGGTTTGATCCCCAGCACCCACATGGCAGCTGAGAACCATCTGAAACTCCAATTCCAGGAGAACTCCAGTTCCAGGGGAATCCGACACCCTCTTCTGACCTCCGCGGCATTGCACGACACGGGTGCACAAACTTGCATGCAGACAGTACATTCATACACATACAGAAAGAAATAAAATTAATTTTAAAAAAAGTTCCAGAGTTGTTTAATTCTCTTGCGTTTGTGATATCTTTCTTAACTTTGCTTTTCATCCATTATTTTGCCCTGTGATATAATCAAATTTGTTGAGCTTCTTCATCTTTGTCTTTGCAGTGGGGGAAAGACAACTTTTATCACACAAAAAAGTGAGGGTGTTGCTTATTTTGTTAAGCTATCATACATTGGATAGACTTTTAGTAGTATATTCAAATTAACTGCTTCTTTTGAAAATTATACCATGTCATTTTTAGAAGAGAAGATGATCAGTTTTGTATGAATACTGACACTTAGTTGATCTGTTCATGGCATGTAGGTTTGAAATATATTAAACATAATTAAGTTTTATGGAACAAACTGGTATTATAAACAGGAGACTAATATTATTCATTTCTGTAACATTGATAACCACTCAACACAAAAATATGCTAAAATATACCATTATATAATTTACACAGTTGAAAAATCTCAAAAGGAAAAAAAAATTCTTGCATCATCAAATACAATATTCTATTCAATTAATATTAGATATACATACCTCTAAATTATGTTGTGCATATCTTTATGCCAACTGAGTTCATCGGTTCATTTCAAATTTACATTGAACAGAATTATCAGGCATACAAAAATGTTCACTGAAGAACAAAGGTGAGAGGATTATGGGAAAACTGGTGGCTCAAACTTGGTAGTACAATAAAGAGGAAATACAAAAGTGACCTTTGATGAGTACTTAGGGGCCTGTTGAGGTCCTGCGTGCTCAGGCTAATATAGTTTCTGAATTCTGATTTCTATGTACATTTCATTTCTGATGTTTATATCTATGACTTTTTATTATTTATGCATGGAGATTCTGATTTATATCTGAATATCTTTGTATGCTAATCATTGTCAATTATACTTTTTTATTCTATTGGTGTGATAAAAATACTGAGCAAAATTAACTTGGAGATGTAAAGGTTTATCACTGAGGGAGCTCAAGGTAAGAAATCTGGCCAGGAACACAATGAAAGAGGTGAAACACAAGGCATGGAAGAATGCTGCTTACTGGTATGCTCCCCTGGCCCATGCTCAGCCTGCTTTCTTGTACAAAACAGTACCACCTGCACAAGAGTCCTACCATCTGAGTGGTAGAGGGCTGGGGCCTCCCAGATTGCTCAATAATCAGGAGAATGCCCCATAAACATGGCCACAGGGCAATGCAATGTAGAGAATTCATCAACTGAGGTGTGTCAATATGACAATTAAAGAGATACAGCACACATTTCTTTTCTTCTCCTTTTTTGTTTTGCAAATTTCATACAATATAATTTGATAATACTTAGATCTCCCATCTGAACCTCCCTTATTGCCCCTTCACTATATATGTATATATAGTGCAGGGGCAATATATATACGTATATATGCCTAGAGTCTAATTTGTGTTTCCAAATTCTGTTTGGTGTAGATCCATGCACCAAAGCCTGGATAACCTACCAAGAGTCAGATCTTGAAAGAGTCAGTCTCTCCCCCTCCCAGGAACTATCAAGTGCCACAATTTTTTTTTTTTTTTTTTTTTTTTTTTGTTGGGATGGGTTTCTTACACAATTCCTAATGTCTCTGCTGGGATTTTGTCTGTTTTGAGTTTTCTTTTTTTTTTAATTTTTTATTTATTTTTGTATGTGTATGAGTGTACCGTCTGCATGTAGGTCTGTGCACCCGTGTTGTGCAATGCCGCGGAGGTCAGAAGAGGGTGTTGGATTCCCCTGGAACTGGAGTTCTCCTGGAATTGGAGTTATAGATGGTTCTCAGTCACCATGTGGGTGCTGGGGATTGAATCCGGGTCCTCTGCAAGAGCAGTCGGTGCTCTTAACTGCTAGGCTATCTATCCAGCCCCTGTTTTGCGTTTTCATGTGACTTGTGCATGCAGTCGCATTTGCTGTGAGTTCATGTGAGTAACTGACCAACTGTCTGGAAAATTCCATTTCCTTGTGGTCATCCACCACTTTGGGCTCTTACATTCTTTCTGCCCCTTCTTTCACAATGGTCTCTGAGCCCTGGGAGGCAGAAGTTTGATATACGTATCCTATTCAGGGATAAGCTCTCTTCACCCTTTTGTTCTCTTCTCATTGGACAGTTGTGGGTTTCTGTGTTAACAAACAGAAGCTGTATAACAAAAAGTCATCAGGAGTCAGTTTAATAATATAACTATTGACCAGAAAACTATTATTAGGCTTTTCCCTATGCTGTAGTCTAGACAGGTCATAGCCTCAGGTTCTTAAGCCTGCTATCAATGTCAGGTATGGGCTCCCTCCTACCAGGTGAAGCTAATATCCAGAGAGTGGTTGATTATTCCTATAATATTTGTGTTACTATTTCACTGGTGGGCTGATTGTGTCTATCAGGGTTCACAGCTAGGTAAGGTTGATTAATTCTTTTCTTCAGGTAGCATTCATAGCACCATACAGCACTATGAAAGCTTGCCAGTATAGATGGGACTTTGGAATCAGCACCAGCTTGATTTCTCCTTGTTTATCCTATAATTCAGCAATGGGCACTTACCTTGGAGCTCTGGTGGGTAAACAAAAGCAAGTGTACTGGCCAGTAGTTTTTTAGAAGACACTTCTGGTCACAATTTAAAGAGAAGAAGTCCATTTCTGAAAGTCCAAAACTGAGGTTTTATTTTGTTAGTTTATAGTTGTCTGATAAGGTTAATGGCCCCCGAGATTTTTCTTCTTTCTCAACTCTCATCAAGGAGGCGCCCTCATGCAACAGAGCATAGGAAACACAAAATGTCATAACCAGCCAAACCATGGAGATTAGGAGTCTGCAGCATGGATCATTGGACAGGACTACTATATTAAGTTTCATTCACCCAGGGCTCAAGAACAATTGCAGATGAGGGGGTGGAAAATTCTAAGAGCCGTGGAGGTGATGTATGGCCATATGGAAATAGAATCCAACCAAGTTCCTGGGACCCTGCTCATATTAACCTGCTCCAATGGTGTCAACATGCACAAGACCGGTAAAAACTCAAACAGACAAAAACCCAGCATAGAACTAGGGATATGGGCAGAAGATCCCAATCTTAGCTGAAGAAATATTGGCAGCTGATAACTGCTGGTCTTCTTAAAGCAAAGGATTCTGGATAGGCTGTCTTGGCACAATTGGCCTTAACAAAAATGACAGAATGTATGAATTCCAGGGAGGGTTGTGGAGGATGCTAATGGAGAAGGGGTAAAGGGGTCAAGACTGACTGAGATGTTATGTATGAAATATGCAGCAATTCAATAAAACGTTTGAAAACATGTATTTAATGCTGTCATTGTTCTAAGCACCACTTTCATCATATTACACAAAAATTGATATATAATGTCACTATTTATATTTAATTTATGATATTTTAACATTAAAATTTATTTTCTAAGCTATTGGTTTTAAATTTTTTTTACCTTCTTAATTTTATGTGTTTGAGTGTCTTGCCTGCATGTTTGAAATTATACCACCTACATGCAATGCCTGTGCAGAAGAAGGGATCAGATCCCCTGCAACTGGAGTTTCTGATGGTTCTTAGTCTCTGTGTGGGTGCTGGGAACCAAATCTGGTCCTCTGCAAGAACATCAAGTGATCTTCACTGCTGAGCAAACTTCCCAGCCCAACCGTTGGGTTTTTATTAAATTTGTTTAGTCACCAGGTCTTGGGGAATTTTCTAGCCATCTTTTTTGTTAATTCTTTTCTTTCTTTTTTGGATCACATTATTTATATCTTTTTTTTAAAATTTATTTATTTGTTATGACATAGGTTCCAGAATAGTGTATATCTTATTGGGCATTCTATGTCAGCTACTAAAAGCATGTGTTCACTTATTGTATTGAATGTGGGTTCTATAAATACAAATTAGAGTAAGCTTATTGATAGCACTATTTTGTTAATTATATCTTTATTGATTTCCTGCCTGCTTGATTTATTAATTGCTGAGAGGCTTTGACATTCCAACTGTACCATAATAGTGGACTTGCCAATTTCTATAGAGTTCTATTGGTGCTTATTTCATACCATATTGTGATACTTTCTTTTTAGACACAAACATATTTAGCATTATGTTTTTGTGGGCATTTTAATTATGTGTCATATAATCTACCTAACTTCCTTGATAGGTTTTCTTGTTCTAAAATTTATTATGTCTAAGATTTATATAGTATTCCTGATTTCTCTTAATTTAATTGTGTTATATTGTCTGCATCCCATTACTCTAAACGTCTCTGATTCTTGATATTTATTTTAAATTAGTTTAAATTTTCTTTTGATTTATTTACTTGTATTTAATGTGCATGAGTTTATTGCCTGCATGTGCACTCCTGTTGTACAATGACTGCGGAAGCCAAAGGAGGATGTCAGGTGCCCTGGAACTGGAGTTACAGAGGATTGCTAGCAGCCATGTGGGTGCTAGAAACTAAACAGAGGTCTTCTGCAAAAGCAGCCAGTGCTTTTAACCACTGAGCCATCTTTCAAGTCCCTACATTGAATTATTTTTAGACATAGTTGAGCCTTCTTTTATTAATCTATTCTGACAATATTTCTTTTGAAATTAGTGTATTTCCAAGCCTGGGGATAGTTGCTCTTCTCTTCTGCCCTTTGAATTGCTTCAAGTAATTTCTGAAGAGTTGGTTTTCCAGACATGTATTATATCATCTTGTGTATGTCATGGAAGATTTTTCTCTCTCCTTCAACTATAATCGACATTTTTGCTGGGTATAGTATTCTGGGTTGGCATCCATAGTCCTTTAACACTGGGGATGCTTTGCTCCATGTTATTCTTGCTTTCATGGTTTGCACCAAGAAGTCAGTAATTCTGATGGGTTTTCCTTTGTATGTGACTTGCTTTTCTTTTGTAGCATTCAGAATTTTGTCTTTGTTTTGGGCGTCTAGCATTTTAACTATGATATGGCATGGGGAGTTTCTTTTCTGATCTTGTTTATTTGGAGTCCTATGTGCTTCTTGTGTTTTTATGGGTTTGTCTATTTTTTGAGGAATAACACGTGGCTGATGCCACAAGCTTACATCCTCTAGTGGTTAGGAGATGTTATAAGCCACAGTAAGACCTTGTCATCTTTTACAGAAAAAAAAGTAAATCATGGATTAGCATACCATCCAAACATCTGTGTCTATACCAAAGTAACCTACCATAATAATTAGTACTGTTTAAATATCTATATATCTAATTGCCTGTGCTTCATTAGTAGGATTGAAAGGTTATTCCTGGACAAACTGTCAGCCCATGAAAGGAAACAACCAGAACTGACCAGAAGCCAAAACAACAGCTCCAGAGAAAGTAGACTGTTTTGCTTCTCATCTACCTGTGCCCCTTTTCTAAGCTAGGGAACAATTTGCAGAAGAGGGGGCATGGTAGAATGTAAGGGTTGCGATTGGGGTGAATGTGAATCTACAGCAATATAGACTGGACACTTATTTGATCAACTCGATTGTACATACAAGCCCCCCCCCCCAGCTGGATGGGGAGCCTTGGGCTGTGTGGGTTTGGGCACAACTGCTTGCAAATTGGTTTTACATGAAGGATGCTTGTACTCATAACTTATTACTTATTGTTAAAAAAATGAAATAAAAGAAAGTAAAAAAAATTAGTTTGTTTAGGAAATTGACATTGAAATTAATTAAAATAATAGATAAATGCCTCTAATATTTTAGGTATTTTCATTTCTATATGTTCTTAGTTTCACTTTTCTCCCTCCCTCTTTTTTTTCTTCCTTGGTTTTGCTGCTTGTTTGTAATGCTTTGTGACAGCTTCCCTGTGTAGCCCAGGCTGGCTTCCAATGGGTGACCCTCTTCCCTCAGCCTCTGCAACAGTTGGATTACAGGTGTGTGTTATCCATGTCTATTTTTGTTTTTCCAATTTGTAACTAAGTGCTTCATTTTCTTCCATTTTATCTTCTGCTTTAGTATATCAAATGTTCTTTAGTTTCTAATTTTCATTGTGGCTTTGCTAGCTACCTGAACTTTTTCCTCGGTAGGAGAGCAGGAACCTTATATGTGTTTCCAATTTCTTCTTGATTCAGATGACATTCATGCTGTTCATTTTTCCATTTTATAAACGTTTATTGTCTTATCAATGCTACTTTAAAATATTATTTTATGGGCTGGAGAGATGATTCAGTGGTTAAGAGAACTGAAAATTCTTGCAGAGGACCCAAATTAGATTCCTAGTGGCCACAATTTTGTTAAGAACCATCTGTCCATAACTCCAATCCCAGGGGACCTGACACCCTCTTCTCACCTTCATGGTCAGTTCATGACATGGATGGACTTACACACATACAGGCAATACACTCATGCATGTAAAATAAAAAAAAATAAAGTATTTAAAATATTGTTTTACCCTTGTAAGAATTATTTATATTATTTTTATTTACATGTATGTGTGTGTGATTCTCTTTGTGGATGCCGTTTGGGTTTTTTTGTTTGTTTGTTTTTGTTGGTTTTTTTTGTTTGTTTGCGGGGTTCTTATCCTCAGCCTTTAACCGCTGCGCTATGTATGTGGTTCCTGTGAAGGCTAGAAGAGGGTATCAGAGCCAGTGGAGCTTGAGTTACAGGTAGCAGTGGGCTGCTGGTTGTGGGCTTTGGGAATTGAGCTCAGCTCTTCTATAAGAGTGGAAAGAGCTCTTAACTGCTGAGCCATCTCTCCAAGACACATATAATATATTTTATTTATTATTTTATGTGTATTAGTGTATTGTCTGCATGTGTGTAAGTGCACCAGTCAGTATCATGCTTGCAAAACAAGAAGAGGGCATCAGATCCCCTGGACCTGGAGTTACAGCTGTTGTTAACCTCCATGTGGGTGCCAGAAACTGAACCTGGGTCCTCTACAGTGCAGCCAATGCTCTTAACCCCTGAGCCACATCTCCAGCCCCAGGACCCCCCATTTAAAAAAAAGTTTGTTTATTATTTTTATTTTATGCGTATGAATGTATTACACCTGTGTTGCACAATGCCCATGGAGGTCAGAAGAGAAAGTTGGATTCCCCTGGAACTGGAACTACAAATAGTTGTTAACTGCTATGTAGGTGCTAAGAATTGAATCTGGGTCATCTGCAAGAGCAATCGGTGTTCTTAACCACTTAGACATCTTTCTAGACCCTCTCTAGTGCATTTTTAAGAATAAGAAAAACACCATGTTTCTGTTTCATCCCTCATAATCTCCCTTTCTTTATGTAGATTTACATAAAAACTCTCAAACATTTTTCATTTCATTTCTCTTAATAGAATTTCTTTTGATGAGGGAGCTTCTCCGTATCCATCACTGTAGTTGAGAAGGGTTAATGGTTCAAACTAATATTAAATATTGTAATTACCAAGTAGATGCTGGACAAGACCACAAGGCCTAGTAAGGAATTTGTACTGAAGATGAAAGTTGAGATGCTACCCAGAGACACACCATGATTTAAATGAGCCAAGTGGTTGAAGTCTTCTCACCTTACCTAATAAAAACAAAGAGGGCTTTATCTAGAAACTTAACAGTGATTGTATAGTCAGGTGTAAGATTTACATTCCTCTGACCAGAACATTGAGAAACCCCGGGCAGACAGCTAGGCCAACCCCATAGGAAAGTAAAATCTTAGAAACCAAGGAACAGGGTGTTGCCAGAAAGTGGCAGTAATCAAAAGTACTAAGTTATAAGTACTAAGTGGAAGGAAATTAAGCTGAGGCCTGAAAAGAAGAAATTTAAGTTAGCTGTGAAAAAAATCACATTGTATGTTGTTAGGATGCCATCTCAGAAACACTCACCACATACAAGTACAATGTAGAGAAAAATGTTTGGAGAGCAGTGGAGAAGTATTCGAAAGGTGAAGGGGAGAATGGGGGAGAAACAGGCAGTTGATACATGATGAAAGAAGCCATCAAATATGCTGCGTTAAAGGTACACATACACAAAGAAATGAACAGTAAAATCCTTGAGAGGATGGTAGTGCAGGAGCAAAATCATTCCCTTAAACAGGAATAATTATTTCTTTCAAATCAGAATATAAAGGAAAGAGTGAACAAAAGCATAGCCACATCCTTTTTCTTTTGATGCTACGCAATTTGGAAAATCTCATTTGATTGCTTTCATTTTTCCTGTGAAGAACAATGCCTCTGCCAAGGAGGAAACGAATAGGAAGCTGGAGGTGATGGATGAAGGGTGAGCCCAAGGTAGCTGCCCATGACAAAGAAAGAAGCCTTTTTACAGCATTTGACAGCTTCTCTCAGTCTAGCAAATGAGCTCCCATATTCTGTTCTCTTTAAATCTCAAATTTAATCCCCTTTGGCAGTTTGATTCTTAAGGACAGTATCATGAGTCAGAATTCTGGGGTAGCTTCTAATGATCCCTACATCCTTATGTTCAGACCCTGTGTAATCCTTCCAAGTAAATGGGAGCTGGACATGGTGACTTGCTTCTAATAATGATAAAAAGTAAAGGTGTCACAGTGTTACTTCAGAGATTAGCCTGTGAAGGAACATGACTTCCACCTGGTTTGCTTATATGGTAAAACCAACCGTCATGTTTTTAGCTGCTCTGAGAGATATTCACAGCAAGGAAGAAGGAAAGTTAGTAGCTGGTAAGAAAGAAAGTACTTCAGCCCATCTGCTTCTGAGGAATTGAATTTTGGCAATAGCTAGGTGAACAAGTGGACATGCAGATACTTTCCCACTCCCAGCTGGATCTGAGATGACATCTCCAGTTAGCAATTCACTTGTTGCCTTTTGAGGGAAGACACAAGAACAGAGGACCCAAGTAAATTGTGCTTCAGCTTCAAATTCACTGTGACACAATGATTATTTTCTGTAAGTCACTAAGCTTTGAGGTAATATGTCAGATAGCTTTAGATAATGAATATAGGTATCCTGTCCTCTCTTATGGTCTGATCTTTGAATATGACCTAGTAAAAATTAGAATATACACTGTGTGTATTGTGTTTTAGGAGGTACTTTATGAATATAACCATAAGACTCATCCTATTGCAGAGATACATGCACGTCCATATTTACTGCAGCTCTCTTCACAACAGTGAACAGCTGGAAGCAACCCAAGTGCCCCTCAGCCAATTAGTGGATAAAGAAATGGTTGTACATCTACACAATGGAGTTCTATGCAGTGGTAAAGAAAGATGACATCATGAAATTTTCAGGTAAATGAATGGAACTCAAAGATATTATGCTAAGTGAAGTAACACAATCCCAGAAAACAAAACGAAGAATGCTATCCCTCATTTGTGGATGCTAGCACCAAATTGCTAGTTGGAAGGTAAACTGTGAAATGTTAATGTTATATTTCTTTTTATCTGAAAGTAACTGTGCTTTTATAATCTGAATCCTTTAATGGGTTCTAGAATGAACGTACCAGTTATTTTCAGACTTTGTAATTTTGCTATATGGGTGGAGGATATGTATGCAGATTTTGGAGTAATATAAAACTAAAGGGAAAATGTGAATTCCTAAACATGTTTTGGAGCTGATATACAGTTTAATTTCAGATGTCATCATTTTGGTATAGGTCTGATGTATATATAGGCATATTTTGGAGCAATGCAAATTAGAGGAAACAACAGCAACAAAAAGACTTGGTCAAAGAACTGACTGAAACAGCAAACTTCTGCCAAAAACAATAAACCACCACATAGAAAAACTTTAAAAAGACTGGGCAAAAGATGCAAGACATATATGGCAGAATGCATGAACTGGGATGGGATGGGGGGCATGGAAAAGGGAATGAGTCTAAATAGATTAAGAAATGCTGTATGAAATGCACAGGAGCTCAATAAAATATTTAAAAAAAGCATGGAATAAATGTAGATGCTTGTAATGATTAATACAAGATTTATTCAGTAGTAAGGACAGTATTTTTCAGTGATAGTGACTGAAAGGGCAGCCTTGTGTATGTGGGGCCAGACCTTAAAACTAAGTTATTTTCTCTGCCTGGTACATAGGTTGATCAAATAGGAATCCTATTCTCTAATCTCAAGTGAGACTGATATGCAAACTATCCTATACCACTCTGTTATCAATAAAATAAAAATGTTTAAAATTTCAAGGTAAATTTCAACCTTGCTCTCTTATTCCAAATTAAAGACTTCAAAGAGGCTTTTAAAATCAATCTAATCATAATAATAATAAAAAAAATTGAGCAATAGACCTGGAGAAACAACTTTTATACATGAAGCCCAGAATCTAGGAAGTTTCCCCTTCGTATGGGCAAAGGTGTAGCCACATAGTCCTGTTTCCCAAAGAATGACTTTCTCTCTGTTTACAAAATGAAGGTAGATGTTTCCAAGAGAGGACACAGTGAACAGAAAGTGAATTCAGTTTCACCAGGTCTCATGCTTATTTTATTTCTATTAGGTTAAGAGTCAGCAGACTGGAATTGGTGAGAGAGTATCCAAGTGGATGTTTATTTGGAGAACCTTCAGGACAGTAAGAGAAGAGTGACTTAGGCTTCCAATATCCAATATATAAACAAAATTGAAAGCCTGAAACCTAGACAAGTCAATACTCCATAAAAAGGGAGGAGGAAAGAAAAAAAAAAAGCATCAGAAGTAGGAAAGCAAAACCATCTGCTAACATAGTGAAAAGTCATTTGTGATTTGAATCACAAAAGGGAAACTCACATGCCAGGGACATAATGAAGGGACAACATGGGAAAGGCATAGGATAATCCCACACCAGGCTCTACTAAACCTGTAGGAGATAGCTAAAATGGGATCTCCCTGGAGGTGACCCAAGGAACAGATTTTAGAGGAATAATTTCAGACCTATGCAGAGAAATTAAAGAAAATAAAGTAGAATTCAGAGAACTAAAGAGAGAAATGAAAAACTCAAAAAAGACCTAGAGGGATACAATGACAAACTTTGGAAAGAACTAAAGGAACAGATTGGCAAACTCCAGAAAGAACTAGAGGGAGAAAAAAACAAACTCTGAAAGGACGCAGAAACACTGAAAAAGGAAGCCAACCAACGAAGTAAGGAGCACCAAAAAGAGATTGAGAAGCTAAAAAAGGAAATGGAAATACTAAAGAAAACACAGGATGAAATGAAAAAGGAATTAGAACACTCATCCAATCAAGAAGAAAGGAAAGGAAAAAGCCTCAGAAGTAGAATGGAGGAAGAAGAACAAAGAATATCAGATCTGGAAGATAACACAGAGCAACTAAAAAGCTCAAATAAAGAATATGAAAAACTTAAAAATACACAAAAGTGGAACAACCAGGAAATATGGGACACTATGAAAAGATCAAATATCCATGTCCTAGGAATAGAGGAAGGAGAAGAATCTCAAGAGAATAGTATTGATCAGATCTTCAACAGAATAAGAGATGAAAATTTCCCCAAACTAAAAATAGACAAATCCATACAAATACAAGAAGTACATAGGACTCCAAATAGACAAGATCAGAAAAGAAACTCCCCACACCATATCATAGTTAAAATGCTAGATGCTCAAAACAAAGACAAAATTCTGAAGGCTACAAAAGAAAAACAAGTCACATACAAAGGGAAACCCATCAGAATTACAACTGACTTCTTGGCACAAACCATGAAAGCAAGAAGAACATGGAGCAAAGCATTCCCAGTGTTAAAGGACTACGGATGCCAAAGCAGAATACTTTACTAAGCAAAAATGTTGACTATAGTTGAAGGAGAGAGAAAAATCTTCCATGACATAAACAAGATGATAGAATACATGTCTGGAAAACCAACTCTTCATAAAATACTTGAAGCAATTCAAAGGGCAGAAGAGAGGAGCAACAATCCTCAAATACATAGGAAAAGAATCTAATAAAAAGATAACCGTTGGAGTAAAATCAGAGGCTAGAAGTCCAAACGGATAATAAAGTGAAAGGAAGCAACATCCATCTTTCAATTACAACCTTAAATATTAATGGGCTTAACTCTCCAATCAAAAGACATAGACTGGGAGAATGGATTAGGAAACAAAACCCATCTATATGCTGTCTACAAGAAACCCATCTCAATTTCAAGGATAGGCACCAACTCAAGTTAAAGGGATGGAAGAAAGTATTCCAAGAAAATGGTACCAAAAAGAAATCAGGTGTTGCCATTCTAATATCAGACAAAATAGACTTCGAAGCAAAATAAATCAAAAGAGACAAAGAGGGTCATTACATCTTTATTAAAGGAACAATTGATGATGAGGATCTCACAATCATGAATATATACGCACCAAACGCCGGTGCACCAATCTTTATAAAGACAATTCTTCCGGATCTTCAAGGCACAGATTAACCCCAGCACACTAATAGTAGGGGACTTCAATACCCCCATTAAGTCCCCTAGACAGATCAACAGGACAAAAGATAAACAGAGAGACATCTGAACTAAATGATACAATACACCAAATGGACCTCACAGACATCTATCGAATATTTTACCCAAACACCAGAGAATAGACTTTCTACTCAGCACCTCATGGAACATTCTCCAAAATAGACCATATACAGGGACACAGAAAAAAACTCAACAAATACAAAGCAAATACAAAAAGATTGAAATAATCTCATGCATTCTATCAGACCACAGTGCAATAAAACTCAATATCAACACCAGGATAAACCCTACAACCTACAAGAACACATGGAGACTAACCAACACTCTCCTGAATAATGAATGGGTCAAGGAAGAAATAAAGAAAGAAATAAAAACGTTCCGGAAATGAATGACAATGATAATACAACACAGCAAAACCTATGGGACACTTTAAAAGCAGTCCTAAGAGGGAAGTTTAAAGCTCTAAGTGCCTACATAAAAAAAAAAACAAAAAACAAACAAACAAAAAAACAAAACAAAAAAAAAAACAAAAAACCAGAAAGAGCACAAGTGAATGATCTAACACTGCAGCTAAAAATACTTGAGAGACAACAACAAATGAACCCTAAACATAGCAGATAAGAAGAAATAACAAAAATCAGAGCAGAGATCAGTGAAATAGAAACAAAGAAAACCATACAAAAAAAAAAATCAATGAATCCAAAAGTTGGTTCTTTGAAAGAATTAACAAGATAGACCTCTAGCCCAGTTAACCAAAAGAAAGATGGAACAACTCCAAATCAATAGAATCTGTGATGAAAGGGGAAATATCACAACAGACGATGAAAAGATCCAGACAATGATATGGGAATACTTCAAAAACCTATACTCTACTAAGTTTGAAAACCTAGAAGAAATGGATGAATATCTGAAATCCTGGGAATCACCAAAGCTCAACCAAGTAGAGGTCGACAGCCTAAATAGACCAATAATACATCAAGAAATTGAACAGGTAATAAGTAGCCTCCCAACCAAAAAATGCCCAGGCCCAGATGGTTTCATGGCAGACTTCTATAAAATATTTCAAAAAGACTTACAACCATTACTACTCAAGTTGTTTAGAAGGATACAAACGGAGGGAGTTTTCCCATATTCCTTCTATGAAACCAGCATCACACTATTACCAAAACCATGTAAAGGTACAACCAAAAAGGAGAACTATAGACTCATCTCCCTAATGAACACAGATTCCAAAATTCTAAACAAGATACTGGCAAATCGCATACAGACTCACATCAAGAAGATCATCCATCATGACCAAGTTGGATTCATACCAGAGATGCAGGGACGGTTTAACATACAAAAATCAATAAATATCATCAAACATATAAATGGACTGAAAGACAAAACCCACACCATCATCTCAATTGACACTGAGAAAGCCTTTGACAAAATCCAGCATCCCTTCATGTTTAAAGTCCCAGAGGGAATTGGACTGGAGGGATGATTCCTCCATGGAATCAAAGCCATATACAGGAAACCCACAGCCAATATCATCCTAAATGGGGAAATGACAAAAGCATTCCCCTTAAAGGTAGGAACTCGGCAAGGCTGCCCCATGTCACCACTCCTTTTCAATATATTGCTTGAAACCCTTGCTAAGGGCAATAAGGCAAGAAAGGAAATTAAAGGAGTTCTAATTGGAAAAGAGGGAGTCAAGCTATCCCTTTTTGCTGATGATATGATTGTCTACCTAAGGGATGCTAAGAACTGCACCAGAAAACTCCTAGAAACGATTAATTACTTCAGTAAAGTGGAAGGATACAAAATAAATCTAGAAAAATCAGTAGCCTTTCTTTACACCAACAACAAGCAACTGAAGGACTACAAGGAGAACTTTCTACTCACAATAGCCTCAAAAACAGTAAAATACCTAGGAACAAACCTAACTAAAGACACCAAGGATCTCTGCAACAAAAATTTTAAATCCCTGAAGAAGGAAATTGAGGAAAACATCAGAAGATGGACAAACCTCCCATGCTTATGGATTGGGAAAATAAATATAGTAAAAATATCCATCCTACCCAAACTTGTGTACAGATTTAATGCAATCCCAATAAAAATCCCCAAGAGCTTCTTCACAGGCTTGGAAAAAAATCTTCAATTTCATTTGGAAAAACAAAAGACCCCGAATAGCCAAAGCAACCCTGAGTGAAAAGAGCAATACAGGGGGGATCTCTATACCAGACATCAAACTATACTACAAGGCTATAGTCATAAAAACAGCTTGGTACCGGCACAAAAACAGACCAGTTGACCAATGGAATAAAACTGAAGATCCAAACCTGAGCAATTACAATTTCAGCCACCTCATATTCGACAAGAGGGCCAAGAAGACACAATGGAGGAAAGACAGCATCTTCAGTAAGTGGTGTTGGCAAAAGTGGATCACCACCTGTAGAAGAATGACATTAAACCCCTACCTCTCACCCTGTACAAAGTCAATTCCAGATGGATCAAAGACCTCAACGTGAAACCCAAAACTCTGGAGGTGATGAAATTAAACCCCTACCTCTCGCCCTGTACAAAACTCAATTCCAGATGGATCAAAGAACTCAACGTGAAACTCAAAACTCTGGAGGTGATGGAAGAGAACTTGGCAGCAGACTATAAGATACAGGCATAGGAAACGATTTCCTAAACCAGACAGCAGCTGCACAAGAAATAAGTTGGACAATTGACAAATGGACCTCATTAAACTCAAAAGCTTCTGTACATCAAAAGAAACAATAAAGGAAGTGAAGAGAAAACCCACAGAGTGGGAGGCAACCTTCACTGCAGATACATCAGACAAAGCAATAATTTCTAGAGTATACAAGCTACTCAAAAAAACAAAAAAGAAAGAAAACAAATGAAACACTCAAAAGATGGAGCAAAGAAGTGAATAGAGACTTCACAGAGGAGGAATTAGAGATGGCTGAGAAACATCTTAAAAACTGTTCAACGTGACTAATAATTAGGAAAATGCAAATCAAGACCACTCTAAGATATCATCTCACTGATAAGACTGGCCAGGATCAAGAAAACAAATGATATCAAGTGCTGGAGGGGTTGTGGGGAAAGGGGAACACTCATCCATTGCTGGTGGGAATGTATACTCGTACAGCCACTATGGAAAGTAGTGTGGAGAACCCTTAGAAGACTCAAAATGAGCTTGCCATTTGGCCCAGTCATACCACTCCTTGTCATATACCCACAAGACTCATCTTACTGCAGAAATACATGCACAGTTATAGTTATTGCAGCTCTGTTCACTATAGCAAAACCTGGAACCTATCCAAAAGCCCTGAACTGACGAGTGGATAGAGAAAATGTGGTACATGTACACAATGGAGTTCTATGCAGTGGTAAAGAAAGACAACATCATGAACTTTGCAGGTAAATGGATGGAATGGAACTAGAAGATATTATATTAAGTGAAGTAACACAGTCCCAGAAAAACAAATGATGAATGGTGTCCCTCATTTGTGGATACTAGCACCAATAACCCAGTTATAAATATTTCTTGTGGAGAGGGATGCATATTAAAAGAACAACAACAGAAAGACTGCATCAGAAAACTGACTGAAATAGTGAATCGGGAGGGGTAGGTGGGGCAGGAGAGGGACACATGTGTATATTTATTTAATGTATATTTAACTGATGTGAGTTCAACAAGTATCCAATTTTGCCCAGAAAAAAAAAATTAACAAGGATCACAAATAAGGTGTCGCCATGGCCATGTAGAGTGTGTTGGCTTAGGTCATTACACCTGGTGATGCTAGATGTTTCAGGAAATTTATCCATTGGAAAAAGTAGAGATTAAGGGCAGCTTTTTCATAGAAGAATGTTATAGAAGGGAAATTAATCATTTAGTTAAAGAATAGTTCACTAATTATGGGAGGTATTTTATACAGTATATTTTATTGTATTACCCTCTCCCCAAATCTTCCTAGATCCACCCCACACCCCTTCAGCATACCCAACCAACTTTACATTATCTTTTCTTTCCATTCAGTCAATTTTTTTCTCTCAAATACTCTCAAGTGTGTAATGTGCACAATTCTCATCTGTATCCTGAGAAAAATGTTGGTCAGCAACTTAGTGCCCCATTTATTCTGTTTATTGAGTTTATTGTGTTTATACCATATTCTTCAACTTGTACTATATTCAGAAAGTTAAGATGAGCAATATATTCTATGATATTATATATCTATATATGTGACTATATATATGTATATATATTATTATATATATATATATATACATATATATAATAAATATATTATATGTATATATATATATATATATGAATTAGTATATCAATAGGGTTAAATGAATCAATAAATCAAGCTCAGTCAGTAGCAAATGTCAGTATGTAAGTGCAAAACATGATAAACTATTACCTAGAGTGCAAAACCAGCATTAAGTGCTAAGTCCAACTTTCTACGCTACTGGTGAGGCCTAATCACAGAATAGATAGCTTTTATTATTTTATTTTATTTTATTTTTAGTTTGCAAGTAACAGAACTTTTATTAAGAGGATCTTTCACTGAGCACAGAGGCAGCATAAGGCTACAGGCCAGTTGCTATGACTCTGAAGTGCATTTACACTTACTGATTAAACATAGAAACTGATACTAGTGCATCACAAACTGACCATAATTTCTGTTTTGGTTTCATTTTATATAAGTCATTTTCTCATTCTATATTCAAATATTTCTTCAAAGCTGGTCAGATATTTAAATATCTATTACACAGATTTAGGTAATGTTATTTTATCTGCTCTGTTTGTATTTCTCATTGTCATAAACACTTTTGTCTGTACTAAAGGTAGCTAATATTATAAGAGGGGTTCACACAGCCCTGTCTACTAGAGGAATCCAGCTTAAAGTTTTCATAATCATCTTTTTTTACATCTCCTACAAACTTTGGTTCATAGACTTATTTTCCTCTCCAATATAAACAATTTTCTCTGGAGTAACTTGTGCCGTATATGAAAGAAAACCTACATCTGATATAATTAATTTGATAAAAACCATATGGGGTGGGACTTGAAACAACCCCTCTGTCAGGTGTGATTGTTAAATCAAACGATTTGGAGACCTTTGGCAGGTCACGTTAAAATTACAAAGCAAAACTAGCACGAATACTCTACATCTCTGACTCCAGATGGCATGATAAACTTACTTACTAGTCTTTCTAGAACTTGATCTAATTAATATAGCAGCACAGAAAACACATTTTAAAATATAAAGCCATATCAATGGAGTAAATATCATTCTTAAAGGTTATTAGTACAGATTTCAGCAAGATTTTGGAAAAGATAAATCTAATGGGAGTGTTTTAAGAAATACAGAGGGCCAGCATACCCAGAGGTCACATGCATGAGGGAGCCAGAAAATCTCCACTTCAAACATTCAGAGACACTTCAGACATGGGTTCAGATGAGAGTAAGTAGAGAAGTTGAAAACTGATTAATTGAAATACAATCACAGAATATAGGCTCTGGAGTGCCATCCCTTATCTTGCCTCATTGTGAACTCTTAGAAGATTCTTCATTAAAGGAGATTAATTGTTCAAGACAACTGGTGCTACAATCAGGCACTATAACATTGTCCTGCACAAAGTCCATATAAAAGATGTACAGAATTGAGTAACAAAACAAAAACGAAAACATTCATAATGTTTTACACTTATGATTTTGTGTTCAGACACATTTATAGCTATCATTGTCCATGAGCAGCTGCATAGGGCACAAGGTATCCTTGCTAGGTCTACAAAGTGATGTACCTTTAAACCTACATTTGGATAGGTCCAACTTCATGATAGCCTCCTACTATTTGAAGCAAGTTGTACAAATGCCATCAGAGCCAGGCGTGGTGGCACACACCTTTAATCCTAGCACTTGGGAGGCAGAGGCAGGCTGATCTTTTTGAGTTCAAGGCCAGCCTGGTCTGCAAAGTGAGTTCCAGGACAGCTGGGACTACAGGGAGACCCTGTCTCGAAAAGACCAAAAAAAAAAAATAATAATAATAATGCCATCAGATTGTTACCATATGCTCCAAGTAATCAGCCTTTCCATCCCTTCAGCTTTTAAAAATATTTTTTTGGGCTGGAGACATGAATACATCTTTTTTGTGCTGCTACAACTGTTGGTTTTTGTAACTGCACTGAGGTGTCCAGTCAACAAGGTTTCCTTATATTCATCTACCATCTCTGGCTCTTACACTTCCTCTCCATCTTTCAAATGTTCCCTGATCTCTGAGAATAGAGGGTATCACATAGTTGTCTGGTTTAGACCTGAGCACTCTGCAGTAGTCCACTATTTCTATGTACATTGAACAGTTGTGGGTTTCTATGTTTATTGCCATTTGCCATAAAAAGAAGCTTCTCTAGAAGGAGTTGAGGGATGCATTAATTTATGTGCATAACAATAAGTCATTGGGAGTAAGTTAAATCTATGTCTATTCAGCAGAATAAGTAGTAGTAGGTTTTCCTTGTGACTTGTTTGCTGACAGAATCTTGGCCCAGATAACAGTAACTGTTATGGGCTCAATCTTTTTTTATTTTAATTTTTTTTAAATTTCTTTATGTGTATAAATGTACTGTCTACTTGCAGGTTTGTGCACCCGTGTCATGCAATGCCGCGGAGGTCAGAAGAGGGCGTCAGATTCCCCTGGAACTGGAGTTCTCCTGGAATTGGAGTTTTAGACGGTTCTCGGCCTCCATGTGGGTGCTGCGGATCGAACCCGGGTCCTCTGTAAGAGCGGTCAGCGCTCTTAACCGCTAGGCCACCTCTCCAGCCCCTGGGCTCAATCTTTTGTAGGCAGCCTTCAATCCAATCAGAATGCTGTTGGTTACTCCCATAACACTGGTCTCAATATTTCAATAGAATGCAGTGATATAAAGGAAAGGAGTGTGATAGGAAGGGTTAAATGGGGGTAAGGGATGGGAGAGTTGGCAGAGCAAGAAGTAAAGACAGGAAGAACTGCCTTTTGAAAAGCTCATGGAAACTTATTACTATAGAAGAATCTTAAAATATATACTTACACAATATAAAAGGTTAAATAGAGTTACTCCATAAGCTAGAAAATACAAAAGCCCAATGCCAGGAATGCATTCATTCTTCTGGATTTGTTGACCAGGAAGGTTCTTTAGATCCTCAATTAATATAATTTTGTTTTGGTCTTTTTGAGACAGGGTCTCCCTTTAGTCCCAGCTGGCCTGGAGTTCACTATGTAGACCAGGCTGGGCTTGAACTCACAGAGATCTGCCTGCCTCTGCGTCCTGAGTGCTGGGATTAAAGGGGTACACCACCACACCCAGCCTATCAATATAATTTTTGAGACAGGGACTCCCTATGGCTCCAACTGTCCTGGAACTCACTCTGTACACTAGGCTGGCCTTGAACTCACAGATATCTGTCTGTCTCTGCCTCCTGAGTGCTAGGGTTAAAGGTGTCCACCACCATGTCCACCATCAGTATAATTGTTTTAAGGAAATAAAAGAGTTATTCTGTCAAAGGCAGAAAGACATATCACATTCCATTCTAAAACTTTCAGTATTAGAATAACATGGCTCGACATTCAAAAAATCATTATAAACCTAAAATTGTAAAACAGATAAATATTAAGCACAACAGTAAAATGAAAACATTTTCAAATCTATAAAAAGTGAGAAAGCAGGTCATGCAAGTTATAGTTCAGCAAAACAATGGCAAACTTTAAAACTATCAGATATGGCTTGCACACAGTAGTGGAGCTAAACTCATTATTCAACATAAATAAATTTAATGATGATGACAACAGAGAGGTTCAAATTCAAGCAAGAGATTCAAGCTCTGGGATAAAAGTAAAATATAAGGTATTCTAGATATAAGATATTGATTAACGTTTCCTAAAGCAGGAGCTAATAAGTGATGCAAGTCATTGTGATGAGCAGATGAACAGGTACTGCAGCCCTCACCTGAGGAGTTCTCTTAGCCTGGAATGTTTACTCTGATTCTCTGGTGAGCCAGGGAAATTGAACGCTCAGACCACAGACCACATAATATATATCTGAAACTGATTTAGTGGCTTTGGATATCTCTATCTCTATCTACTGTCTATCATCTATCTCTCTATCATTTATATTATCTATTTGTCATCTATATTGTCTATCATCTATCTATCATCTATCTATCTATCTATCTATCTATCTATCTATCTATCTATCTATCTATCTATCGTCACACCAATACTAAAATAATGTCTAAAAACAAACTCCATGTTATTTCCAAATCATATTTCGGGATTTGCATTTTTCCCTTTTAATTTTGTATTACTCAAAAATATTAATACAGACCCTCCACCCAATTACAAAGTCTGAAAATAAGTGGTGAGTTAATTCTAGAGCCCAGTAATGGATTAACATTATAACAGCACAGTTGCTTTCAGATAAAAAAGAAATATGACTTTAAGGCTGTTCAGGTTTCCTTTCAACTAGGCATTTGGTGGTAGCATCCACAAATGAGGTCTACCATTTATCAATTATATTTCAGGGACTGTGTTACTTCAGTTATTTACCTGCAAAGTTCATGTTGTCATCTTTCTTTACCTCTGCATAGAACTCAATTGTGTAGATGTACCACATTTTCTTTATCCACTCATCAGTTGAAGGACACTTCTGTTGCAGCCAGCTCTTCACTATTGTGAAAAGAGCTGCAATAAACATGGGTTTGCATGTTTCTCTGGGACAGGTTGAGTCTTGTAGGTATATACCCAGGAGTTATATGACTGGGTTAGGTGGTAGGTTGAATTTGAGTCTCTTAAGTATTCTCCATACCACTTTCCATAGGAGTTGCAGGAGTTTGCATTCCCACCAGCAGTGAATGAGTGTTCCCTTTTCCCCACAACCTCTACTGCATTTGGTGTTATTTGTCTCCCTAATCTTAGACAGTCTTTCTGGGGTAAGATGAAATTTTAAGTTGGTTTTAATTTGCATCTCCTTAATTAATAGCGATGTTGAACACTTTCTGAGACATTTTTCAGCATCTTTACTTATTCATTTGTGAATTCTCTGTTCAGCTCTTTACTCCATCTTTTGATCAAGTCATTTGTTTTCTTGCATTTCTAAAATCTGGATGTTAAGCCTCTGTCAGATGTATCACTGGTGAAGGTTTCTTCCCACTCTGTGTGTTTTCTCTTCACTGCTTTGATTATTTCTTTCATTGTACAAAGTTTTTGAGTTTAATGAGGTCCCACTTGTCTATTGTTGACCTTGTTTCCAACACAGCACTGTCTGATTTAGAAAGTCTTTTCCTACACCAATATTTTGTAGTACTACTCACATTTTTGCCTAGCATTTTCAGAGTTTCTGGTTTCATGCTGAGGTCTTTGGACCATTTGGAGTTGAGTTTTGTACATGGTGAAAGGGTAGGGATTCAGCTTCATCCTTCTACAAGTGGTAATGCAGTTTTGCCAACATCATTTGCCGAAGATGCTATCTTTATTCCATTGAGTCTTCTTGGCCCCCTTGTCAAATATGAGGTAGATGAAGTTGCATATGTTCAGGTTTGGATCTTAAATTTTGTTCCATTGATCTATGGGTCTGTTTTTGTGCCAGTACCAGGTTCCTTTTATTACTATAGCCCTGTAATATAGTTTGAAGTCTGGTATGGTTATGTCCCCATGATGCTCTTTTTACATAGGATTGTTATGGCTATCTGGGTTCTTTTGTTTTTACATATGATTTTAAGGATTTTTTAAGTCTGAGTAGAAACTCATGAGGAATTTTATTGGTATTGCATTGAATCTGTATATGAGTTTGAGTAGGATGGACATTTTTACTATATTAATTTTTCTAATCCATGAGCATAGTATCTACTTAAATCCCCTTCTTCAAGGATTTAAAATTTTTGTTGTAGAGATCTTTGGTGGCTTTGCTTAGGTTTATTCAAGGTGTTTTTTGAGGCTATTATGAATGGGATGGTCTTCTTGTATTCCTTTTACATTTTTTTGTTGGTGTAAAATAATCTGATTTTTCTAAGTTACTTTATATCCTATCAATTTATTGAAACTCTCCATCAATTCTAGGAGTTTCTTGGTGGAGTTTTTGCATCCCATAGGTAAACTATCATATCATCTGCATAAAGAGATAGTCTGACTTCCTCTTCTCCAATTAGTACTCCTTTAATTTCCTTTGCTTGTCTTATTGTTCTAGCAATCATTTCAAACAATATATTGTAGAGGAGTGGAATGGGGGCAGCCTTGCTATGTTTGTGATTTTAAGGGGAATGCTTCTAGTCTTTCCCCATTTAAGATGACATTGGTTATGGGTTTGTTGTATATGGCTTTAATTATGTCGAAGATTGTTCCCTCCAGTCCAATTCTATCTAGGACTTTATTTTTTTTTAATTTTTATTTATTTCTGTATGTGTATGAATGTACTGTCTGCATGCAGGTCTGTGCACCCATGTAGTGCAATGCCGCGGAGGCCAGAAGAGGGTCTCGGATTCCCCTGGAACTGGAGTTCTCCTGGAATTGCAGTTTCAGACGGTTTTTGGCCGCCATGTGGGTGCTGGGGATCGAACCCGGGTCCTCTGTAAGAGCGGTCGGCGCTCCTAACCACTAGGCCATCTCTCCAGCCCTCTATCTAGGACTTTAAACATTATAGCATGCTGAATTTTGTGGAAGGCTTTTTCTGTGTCAGTTGAGATGACCATGTGGTTCTTGTCCTTGAGCCCATTTATGTGCTTTATGACATTTATTGATTTATTTATGTTGAACCGTCCCTGCATCTCTGGTATAAATCCAACTTGGTCATGGTGGATGATCTTTTTGATGTGTGCCTTATGTGGTTTGCAAGTATTTTTTTTTGAGAATTTTTACATCTATGTTCATTAATGAAATGGGCATATAGTGGGCATACAGTTTTTGGTTTTTTTTGTTGTTGTTGTTGTTGTTTTTTTGGTCATATCGTTGTCTGGTATCAGAGTAATGCTGAAAGACAAGACAAAATAACAAAAATTCGATGAGAGATCAATGAAATAGAAACCACAACAACAACAACAACAAAAAAAAAACAATACAAAGAATCAATGAATCCAAAAGCTGGTTCTTTGAAAGGATAAACAAGATAGATAGACCTCTAGTCCAGTTAACTAAAAGAATTCAAAAGCAACTCCAAATTAATAGACATCACAACAGACAATATAAAGATTCAGACAATCATATGAGAATATTTTAAAAACCTATACTCTACTAAATTTGAAAACCTAAGAGAAATGGATGAATATCTGAAATCCTGGAATTCCTCAGAGCTTAATCAAGAGATTTATGGTGGCTTTGTGCAGGCCTGCTCCTGAGGCACAGGCACCCGGAAGTCACTCAGGCAGAACAGGAAGAGAAGAGTGACTTAGGCTTCCAATATCCAATGTATAAACAAAATTGAAAGCCTGAAACCTAGACAAGTCAATACTCCATAAACAAGGAGGAGGAAAGAAGAAGAAGAAAAAAAAAAAGCATCAGAAGGAGGCAAGCAAAACCGTCTGCTAACTTAGTGAAAAGACATTTGTGATTTGGGTCACAAAAGGGAAACCCACATTCCAAGGGACAACATGGGAAAGGCACAGGATAATCCCACACTAGGCTCTACCATACCTGCAGGAGATAACTACAATGGGATCCCCTTGGAGGTGACCCAAGGAACAGATCTTAGAGGAATAATTGCAGACTTATGCAGAGAAATTAAAGAAAATAAAGAAGAATTCAGAGAACTAAAGAGAGAGAATGAAAAACTCAAAAAGGACCTAGAGGAATACAATGACAAACTTCGGAAAGAACTAAATGAACAGATTGACAAACTCCAGAAAGAACTAGAGGGAGAAAAAACCAAACTCTGAAAGGAAGTAGAAACACTGAAAAAGGAAGCCAACCAACGAAGTAAGGAGCACCAAGAAGAGAATGAGAAGCTCAAAAAGGAAATGGAAATACTGAAGAAAACACAGGATGAAATGAAAAAGGAATAAGAACGCTCTTCTAATCAAGAAGAAAAGAAAGGAAAAAGCCTCAGAAGTAGAATAGAGGAAGCAGAAAAAGAATACCAGATCTGGAAGATAACACAGAACAACTAAAAAGCTCAAATAAAGATTATGAAAAATTGAAGAAAATACACAAAAGTGGAACAACCTGGAAATATGGGACACTATGAAAAGATCAAAATTCCGCATCAAAAAAAAAAAAAAACAAAACAAAACAAAAAAACCTCCGCATCATAGGAAGAGAGGAAGGAGAAGAATCTCAAGAGAATAATATTGATCAGATCTTCAATGGAACAATAGATGAAAAGTTCCCCAAACTAAAAATAGACAAATCCATACAAATACAAGAAGCACGTAGGACTCCAAATAGACAAGATCAGAAAAGAAACTTCCCACGCCATATCATAGGTAAATGCTAGATGCCCAAAACAAAGACAAAATTCTGAAGGCTACAAAAGAAAAACAAGTCACATACAAAGGGAAACCCATCAGAATTACAACTGACTTCTTGACTCAAACCATGAAAGCAAGAAGAACATGGAGCAAAGCATTCTCAGTGTTAAAGGACTATGGATGTCAACCCAGAATTCTTTATCCAGCAAAAATGTACACTGTAGTTGAAGGAGAGAGAAAAATCTTCCATGACATAAACAAGATGATAGAATACATGTCTGGAAAACCAACTCTTCGTAAAATAATTGAAGCAATTCAAAGGGCAGAAGAGAGGAGCAACAATCCTCAAACACCTAGGAAAAGAATCTAATAAAAAGATAACCATTGGAGTAAAATCAGAGGCTAGAAGTCCAAATGGATAATAAAGTGAAAGGAAGCAACATCTATCATTCAATTATAACCTTAAATATTAATGGGCTAAACTCCCCAATCAAAAGGCATAGACTAAAATAATGGATTGGGAAACAAAACCCATCTATATGCTGTCTACAAGAAACCCATCTCAGTTTCGAGGATAGGCACCAACTTAAGATGAAGGGATGGAAGAAAGCATTCTAAGCAAATGGTACCAAAAAAAGCGGGTGTTGCCATTCTAATATCAGACAAAATAGACTTCAAAGCAAAAGAATTCAAAGAGATAAAGGGGCCATTACATCTTTATTAAAGGAAAAATTGACGATGAAGATCTCACAATCATGAACATATATGCACCAAATGCTGGTGCACCAAACTTTAAAAAGACAATTCTTCAGGATCCCAAGGCACAGATTTACCCCAGCACACTAATAGTAGGGGACTTCAATACCCCATTAATTCCCCTAGACAGATCAACAGGACAAAGGATAAACAGAGAGACATCTGAACTAAATGATACAATACACCAAATGAACCTCACAGACATCTATTGAATATTTCACCCAAACACCAGAGATTACACTTTCTACTCTGCACCTCATGGAACACTCTCCAAAATAGACCATATACTGGGGCACAGGAAAAACTCAACAAATACAAAAGGATCAAAATAACCTCATGCATTCTATAAGACCACAGTGCAATAAAACTCAATAACAACACCAGGATAAACCCTACAACCTATAAGAGCACAAGGAGACTAAAAAATACTCTCCTAAATAATGAATTGGTCAAGGAAGAAATAAAGAAAGAAATAGAAACATTCCTGGGACTGAATGACAATGATAATACAACACAGCAAAACCTATGGGACAATTTAAAAGCAGTCCTAAGAGGGAAGTTTATAGCTCTAAGTGCCTACATTAAAAAACAGAAAGAGCACAAATGAATGATCTAACACTGCAGCTAACAATACTTGAGAGACAACAACAAATGAACCCTAAATGCAACAGACAAGAAGAAATAACAAAAATCAGAGCAGAGATCAATGAAATAGAAACAGAGAAAACCATACAATAAAATCAATGAATCCAAAAGTTGGTTCTTTGAAAGAATTAACAAGATAGACCGACCTCTAGCCCCGTTAACCAAAAGAAAGAAGGAACAACACCAAATCAATAGAATCTGTGATGAAAGGGGAAATATCACAACAGACAATGAAAAAATCCAGACAATCATATGGGAATACTTCAAAAACCTATACTTTACTAAGTTTGAAAATCTAGAAGAAATGGATGAATATCTGAAATCCTGGGAATCACCAAAGCTCAACCAAGAAGAGATCGACAGCCTAAATAGACCAATAATACATCAAGAAATTGAAGAGGTAATAAGTAGCTTCCCAACCAAAAAATGCCCAGGCCCAGATGGCCTCACAGGAGAATTCTATAAACTATTTCAAAAAGACTTACAACCATTACTACTCAATTTGTTTAGAAGGATACAAATGGAGAGATTTCTCCCACATTCCTTCTATGAAGCCAGCATCACGCTATTACCAAAACCATGTAAAGATACAACCAAAAAGGAGAACTATAGACCCATCTCCCTAATGAACACAGTTGCCAAAATTCGAAACAGGATACTGAAAAATCACATACAGACCCACATCAAGAAGATCATCCATCATGACCAAGTTGGATTCAAACCAGAGATGCAGGGATGTTTCAACATATGAAAATCAATAAATATTATCAAACATGTAAATGGACTGAAAGACGAAAACCACACCATCATCTCAATTGACTCGTAGAAAGCCTTTGACAAAATCCAGCATCCTTTCATGTTTAAAGTCCTAGCGGGAATTGGACTGGAAGGATGATTCCTCAATGTAATCAAAGCCATATACAGGAAACACACAGCTAATATCATCCTATATGGGGAAACAACAGAAGCAGTCCCCTTAAAAGTAGGAACTCAGCAAGGCTGCCCCATGTCACCACTCCTTTGCAATATAGTGCTTGAAACTGTTGCTAGGGCAATAAGGCAAGAAAAGGAAATTAAAGTAGTTCTAATTGGAAAAGAGGAAGTCAAGTTATCCCTTTTTGCTAATGATATGATTGTCTACCGAAGAGATGCTAAGAACTCCACCAGAAAACTCCTAGAAGTGATTTAGAGCTTCAATAAATTGGCAGGATACAAAATAAATCTAGAAAAATCAGTAGCCTTTCTTTACATCAACAACAATCAACTGAAGAAGGACTACAAGGAGACCTTCCCACTCACAGTTGCCTCAAAAACAATAAAATACCTAGGAACAAACCTAACCAAAGACACCAAGGATCTCTACAACAAAAATTTTAAACCCCTGAAGAAGGAAATTGAGGAAGACATCAGAAGATGGACAAACCTCCCATGCTCATGGATTAGGAAAATAAATATAGTAAAATGCCCATCCTACCCAAACTCATGTACAGATTTAATGCAATCCCAATCAAAATCCCCAAGAGTTTCTTCACAGGCTTGGAAAAAATATCCTCAATTTCATTTGGAAAAACAAAAGACCCTGAATAGCCAAAGCAATCCTGAGCAAAAACAGGAATACAGGGGGGAATCAATCTACCAGACATCAAACTATACTACAGGGCTATAGTCATAAAAACAGCTTGGTACTGGCACAAAAACAGACCAGTTGACCAAAGGAATAAAACTGAAGATCCACACCTGAGCACATACAATTTGAGCCACCTCATATTTGACAAGAGGGCCAAGAAGACTCAATGGAGGAAAGACAGCATCTTCAGTAAGTGGTGTTGGCAAAACTGGATCACCACCTGTAGAAGAATGAAATTAAACCCCTACGTCTCACCCTGTACAAAAGTCAATTCGAGATGGATCAAAGACCTCAACGTGAAACTCCAAAGCTTCTGTACCTTCACTGCAGATACATTTGACAAAGCATTAATTTCCAGAGTGTTTCATTTGTTTTCTTTCTTCTTTGTTTTTTGAGTAGCTTGTATACTCTGGAGATTAATGCTTTGTCAGATGTGTCTGCAGTGAAGGTTTCCTCCCACTCTGTGGGTTTTCTCTTCACTTCCTTTATTGTTTCTTTTGATGTACAGAAGCTTTTGAGTTTAAGGAGATCCCATTTGTCAATTGTTGATCTTATTTCTTGTGCAGCTGCTGTCTGATTTAGGAAGTCTTTTCCTACACCTATGTCTTGTAGTCTGCTGCCAAGTTTCTCTTCTATCACCTCCAGAGTTTGGGGTTTCACGGTGTTGTTTGTTGTGGGGGGGGGGCTCTTCAGAAGATCTAAGACCTCAGATAAGAAAACTTCCCCGCCATATCATAGGTAATGCTAGAGCCCAGAAAAACGACAAAATTCTGAAAGGCTAAAAGAAAAATACAATCACATACAAAGGGAACCATTCCGAATTACAACACTGACTTCTTGACTCAAACCATGAAAGCAAGAAAACTTGAGCAAAGCATTCTCCGTGTTAAAGGATATGGATGCAAACCCAGAATATCTTTACCAAGAAAAATGTACACCTCGTTAGTTGAGCAGAGAGACGATAACAATCTTTCCACAGACAATAAACAAGATGATGATTACATGTCCAGAAAACCAAAGATTCATAGAATACTCAGAAAGCATTTCAACGGGCAGAAGAGCAGGAGCAACAATCCTCAACACCCTAGGAAAAGAATCTATATCAAATAACGATAACCATATGGAGTTGAGTAACAAGGTGAAGTCCATGGATAACCAGTGATAAAGTAAATAAAAAGACAATGAATGGAGCAACATCTACCATTCAATTATAACTTAAATATTTTAATGGGTCTAACTCCCCATGCAAAAGGCGATAGATCAGAAATAAGGATTGGGAAACAGAACCCATCATCATGCTGTCTACAAGAAACCCATCTCAGTTTCGAGATAGGCACCAACCTAGATGAAGGATGGAAGAAAGATTCTTATAGCTAATGGTACCAAAAAAGCAAGTATGGATGTTGCCATTCTCATATCATGAAACATAATAAGATCTTTCAAAGCAAAGAATCTCAAAGAGATAAGGGGGTGGCCATTTCTACTAGGTCTTGTATTAAAGGAGAAAATTTGGACATTTGAAGATTCTCACAATCATGAACATTATTTCACCAAATCTGTCCGGTTGCATCCAAACTTTATAAAGACAATTTTCAGGTAGTCCCAATGTGGCACGATGTTGACCCCAGCCCACCTATACGTAGTGGGATCTCAATATCCCCATTACATTCCTCAGACATTGATCAACAGACAAAGATAAACCTAAGTCGAGCTCTCTGAACTAACTGATTACATATACACCAAATGGAACTCAACAGACAATCTATTTTGAATTGTTTCATTCCCCAACATCGGTACTTTATGCTTGTTAGTTTTACGACTTCTATGCACTTACAGTCATATCTCCAAATATAGTACCAATACTGGGTGCAGGAGACAGATAACTAACAGAGTTATTCAAAAGGATGTCAAATATTAACCTCTATGCATTTATAAGACCACAGTGCAATAATACACTCAATAACCAACCGATTCCAGGTAATACCTAGTAACTATAAGAGCCAAGGCGACTTAAAAAAATGGATTCTCATAATAAGCAATGAACCTGTATACGGAAGATAATCAAAGAAAAGAATATAGAAACTATTCCTTGTGATCGAATGATGACAATGCATTCTACAAGCACAGTCAAAGACTGGCACATAGTTAAAATTTAGCAGTCTCAGAGGAGTTCTATAGCTTCTAAGTGCCTACAATTAAAAATAACAGAAAAGAAGCACAAATGAGATTCTAACCTGCAGCTAACAAACTTACTGCGAGACAGACAACAATGACCCTAAATGCAACGACATAGAAACCTAGACAAATAAGTAAAGAGCAGAGATATGAAATAGAAACAGAGAAACAACATACAGAATTAAGATCCAAGGATCCAAAAGTTGGTTCTTGAAAGAATAATAAAAGATAGACCGACCTCTACCCCGTTACCCAAAAGAAAGAAGGAAACACACCAAAATCAATAGATCTGTGATGAAAAGGGAACATTCAACAAACAGTGAAAATATCCAGACAATCATATAGGGAATACTTCAAAAAACCTATACTTTACTAAGTTTAGGAAAATATCTAGAAAAGGATGAATTCTGAATCCTGGGCAAATCACCCGAAAGCTCAACCAAAGATAGAGATGTCGACCAGCCCTAAAAGTGGACCAATATATACATCAAGATTGAAGAAGTAATGTAGCTTCCCAACCAAAAAATGCCAGAGTCCAGATGGCCCTCACAGAGAAGTTCTATTAGATACTCTCAAAAGACTTAACAACCATTACTACTCAGTTGTTTAGAAAGGATACAAATGAGAGATTTCTCCCACATTCCTTCTATGATAGCCAGCTAATCACGACTAATTACCATCATAACCAGGTAAAGATTACAAGCCAAAAAAGGAGACTCATGTACCCATCTGGCTTGCCTATATAAAACAGTTGCCAATATATGTCACACAGATGAGCTGAAAATCACCACTATTACAGACGACCCTCACGTCAGGAGATTCTCCATCATGACCATTGGATGTCAAACCAGGAGATGTCGGTGAATTTTCAGCATATTAAAATCGATAACGTATTATCAAACATAGTAAGATGATTGTCCGGAAAGGGACAGAAACTGTACCATCACTCATACAACTCTGTACCAAATTCTCAGATGCCTTATGAAAGTCAGCCTCCTTTATTCAAGTCCTCAGCGGGATTGGATGGATGATCATCCTCAATGTATTCAAAGCCACTATCAGGAACACACAGCTAATATCATCCTAAAATGGGGAAACAACAGAAGCATTCCCTTAAAGATAGGAAACTCTACGCAAGGTGGCCCCTCGTCACCACTACCTTTGCAGTATAGGTCGCTTGAAACTGTTGCTAGGGCAATATAGGCAAGAAACAGGAAATGAAAAGTAGTTTCTAAATTGGAAAAGAGGAATATCAAGTATTCCTCACTTTTTTGCTGATGATATGATTGTCTAACCTAAGGGAGTTATAGTAACTCCTACCAGAAAACTCCTAGAAGTATTTAGGAGCTTCAATAAAATGCTAGGATACATAAAATCCACAATCTAGTAAATAACATATCTATAGCCTTTCTTTACATGTCAAACATGGCAATCTTAGAAGAATTGTCATTGTACTAACTTCTAAGAGATGGGAGGTTTTGTGAGGGCGCGGCCAGTGTATGCCTGAACTCAGAGGTGCCGTTTGGATGGGATTGAGAGTTGGGTCGTATTAGGCAGTTGCTTCAAAAACAATAAAATAGCTAGCAACCTTAAGGAACCAATTGTAGATACGCCAAGAGGATGCTCTTACACACAAAATTAAACCCCTGAAGAAGGAAATTGAGGAGAACATCTTGCGGTAAGATGACAAAGCGGTGCTGGTCTTTTGTGATTGGCGGATGGCGCCAGGTGGTGTTCCTACTTGGCTTCATGATGTAGGAAAATTTGAAGTATGAGGTAAAAATGCCGCCATCCTATCCGGTCGGCAAACGTTCATGGTACGAAGATTTAAGCAAGTCGGAGCCAAGTCAATGTCGTGAATTCGCCCAAAGTTAGTTCTTCTTCAGGCTTGGAAAGAAATGTTGTCCTTAATGTTTCATTTGGAAAAACGAAAAGACCCTGAATTAGCCAAAGCAACCGAGCGAATAAAGCAGCGATGATGCGGGGTGGAATCAATCTACGGGGCCCAGGTACAGGGATCGAAAAGGGGAGTGTACATACTGAGCATAGGAGTTGGCGCTTGATAGTCGAGAAAATCAGCTTGTGGATACTGGCTATCGATAAAACGTATCTAGTTTTATCTATATTATGGATATTATTAATATCAAGTATTTCCACACCCTGATGTCACAGACAATTATTGTTTTTGTGTTTGTGTGTGTTTGGTGTTCTATTTTTCGCAGGTCTGCATTCTCTGTCATCTCTGTATTTATCTCTTTGTTTGTTTTCATATTTGCAGGTAGTGCCACAGAATGTACTACCATTTGGAAGAATCCAGCAAAGCATTTCTCTTCTAGTAAGGTAGGTGTATGGTCAAAACTTGAATCACACCTTTAAGCATAGACATTGATAATAAAACACCTACGTCTCCCCTGTAAAAGTCAATTCTGGATGAGTCAAAGACCTCAACGTGAAACTCCAAAGCTTCTGTACTGCACTGCAAGATATATCATGGGACTAGAGCATGTATGTTGGTCCAGGAGTGTTCATGTTTTCTTTCTTCTTTTTTTTTTGAGTAGCATGTGCTATTATCTCTTGGAGTAGATTAATGTCTTCATTGTTCAGATGTAGTCCCGCAGTGAAGGTTATTGCCTCTCCTACTCTGTGTTTTCTCTTCACTTCTCTTTATTGTTTCTTTGTATGGTACAGAGCGTTTGAGTTTAATGAGGTCCCTTATGTATATTGTTGATCATTTCTTGTGCAGCATGTCGTCTGATTAGGAGTAGTCTTCTCTACACCTATGTCTTGGTAATCTCGCTGCCTAAGTTCTCTTTCATCTACCTCTCAGGGATGTGGGGGATTCACGTTGAGGTCTTGTGCGCATGTGGCAGTGACTTTTGTACAAGGATGAGTAGGGGAGGAGTTAATTTCATTCTCTAAGCAAGTGGTGATCCAATTTTGCCAACACCACTCTCTGAAGATGCTATCTTTCTCCATGTAGCTCGTTGGCTCGCTTTCAAATATGAGGTTGCTGAAAATGTATGAGCTCAGGTTTGCAACTTCAGTTTTATTCCATTAGCCAGCTGGTCTGTTTTTTTGTGTTAGTACCAGGCTGTTTTTATTTACTATAGCCCTGTAATAAATACTTTTGTATGTCAGGTATTAGCGATCCCGTTCTCGTATAGCCTTGCTCCGCTCATGTGTTGCTTGGCCCATTCGGGTCTTGTGTTTTTGCGCAAAATTAAATTGAAGATTTTTTTCCCAATGCCTGGAAGATAATTTTGGGGCTTTTGGTGTGATTGATTAAAATCTGTACACTTAGTTTTTGGGGTGTATGTGGATCATATTTACCTATGTCTATATTTCCCATCATGAGCATGGAGATCTGTTTGGGGGATTTGGTTGGTTTGAGCTTTCGCTAGTTTGTCCATCTTCTGATGTTTCCTCAATTTCCTTTTTGTGGGATTAATCTTTTTGGTTGTATGGGATCGCTCTGGTGTTGCCTTGTTATCGTGTTGTTCCTGAGAATGTTTCACTTGGTTTTTGTGAGGCTTGTGTAGGTGGGGAAGTTCTTCTCTTGTAATGTCCTTCTCATGTTGCTTTGTGTTCGGAGGAGATAAGTGTAAGAGGTGCTAGCTGATGTTGTTTCTAGATGTTATTTATTGTGAGCACTGTCTCACTTTATCAAAGGCGCGTTTCATCGTGGTCTTATGGAGTTTCTTCTAGTGGTGAGTTGTCTAGCAATTCCCTTAGTTCGTGACAATCAGTAGTGCATGCAAGTCAATAACGGGTTATATCCTGTCGACCCTTGTCCTCTGTTTCCGTCATATTTAGACTGCTCTTTAAGTTCGTTTTCACACTTTAGCTTAGCCGTTAATTAGCCTCTATCAGAGTATCTGCAGCTGGTTGTAAAGGAGTGTGAACTAGGGGAGCAGCCTTCGCCGAGTTTCTACTTTACCAGGTCTGGGAGATGTTTCATGTCATTTCCCCATTGAGCAATAGGATAGATTTGGGCTGTGGGGTTATTCTCTGTTATAGGTGGCTTTATGTATACTATTTAGGGATGGTGGTGTGTGTATCCCCCTACGTTATCAATAGATAGTCCCATCTCGGGAACTTTAAACATAGGAGAAGGTAATTGCTGTGGACGATTTGTATGATTCTGAGAGGTAGTGCTTTCTGCGGTCCGTCGGATGCGCTAATTGACGTGGAATGGTGTGGCTTTTTGTCCTCAATCGCACTATTGTAAGTATGCGACTGATCTTAACTTGTTTTACGTATCGATTACACCCAATCACTCTCTGGCATCTGTCATGTGGGTTAGTTTGTAATTCTCACTTGGTCATACGGTGATTTGAGTCTTTCTGCGGTTAGATGTGGGTCTGAGTGATGACGATTTCGAATCCTGTTTAGCATTTGCGGAGCATACTGTGTTCTTGGGAGTATGGTCTATAAGTTGCTACCTTGTGGTGGGTGTGATCGTCTGCGGTTGGCGTGTGTTAGTTCGGCGTTCAATGTTTAGATGGTGCTGGGAAGTTCCCTGTGTTTGTGATGACTATCTAAGATTTAAGTAGTAATTCGGTTGTAGTCTTTTCGAAGTAGTATAAGATATGGTATGGCGCGGGACAATGCCAGGCCTGTTTATTGTTTGGTTGTTGGAGTCTGAATCTGTGATTTACGGTTTGTTCTTTGTACTGATTCTTTTTCCGTGTCTCAAATTGTTGGTTCTGTTTTTGTACGTGTTGCAGATTTCTCTGTCTATTGGTTGGAGTCTGATATGCTGGGGATTGAGCCCAGGATTACTTCTATCCGATTATTCATACCTTTGTAGGATTTTTTCAGTATGCCTATTTATTCTGCTAGTATTTTCAGTAGACTTAGTCACACTGATACTATTGGAGGGTTGGTGTTTACTACGTTACTTTATTGCATTTATGGTGTGTTCATTTCGGATGTTTGATTGTCTATGTGGTCTGGTCTGACTTGTGGGTCGTATTTTCAGTTTTCATTTGTGGTTTCTCTGCATGTTTCTGATGTGTTCCTCTATGTAGTTTTGGGGGTATGGGTTTTTTCGTTCTCCTTTTGTGGTATTTTTCCTCTCCCTTGAATCGAACTTTTGTATTCTACTCTATAACGCATTGTCTTGATTTGGAGTTGTGTTCCTCTTCTTTTGTTAACTGGGCTAGAGGTCTGTCTATCTTGTTTAATTCTCTCAAAGACCAACTTTTTGGATTCATTGATTTTTGTATAGTTTTCTTTGTTTCTATTTCATTGGATCTCTGCTCTGATTTTTGTTATTTCCTGTTTGCTCTGTTGATTTATGGGTGCTTATCTGGTTGTTGTCCTCTCAAGTATTGTTAGCTGCAGTGTTAGATTCAGTCAGTTGTGGCTCTTTCAGGTTTTATTTTTTTTATTGTAAGGGTTCACTTAGAGCTTAATACTTCCTCTTAGGACTGCTTTTAATTGTCCCAGTAGATTTGCTGTGTTTGTTTTGGCATGTCGCATTCAGTTCCAGGAATGTTTCCTTATATTCCTTTATTCTTCCTTGACCACATATTATGGATGGGGGGTATGTTTTAGCTCCAGTGTGTTCTTAGGAGTTTATGGTTGGGGGTCTCTTCTGTGTGTTTAGTGGTTTTGTAAGTTGCAGCTGTGGGTCCTATAGAAGCTGGATTATTATTAACTTTTGGTTTTGGTTTGAGTTGTTTCCTTGGTCCCAGTATATGGTCTATTTTAGAGAATGTCCATGGGCTGCAGAGTAGAAAGTGTAATATCTTGTGGGTTTGGGTGAGAATAGGTCGAATAGATGTCCTGTTGCGGGTCATTCATTTTTGTATTGTTCATTTAGTTTCAGATGTCTCTCTGTTTATCCTCTTTGGTCGTTGATTGTGTCTAGGGGACTTAATGGGATATTGAAGTTCCCTATTGTGCTTGGAAATGCTGGTGCCTTGACCATCGTGCGGCCTAGTCTAGGGATTTCTTTATAAAGTTTGGTGCATGCCAGTGTTGTGCATATATGATTTTAGGTGATGTTGTGAGATCTTCATCGTTGAATTTTTCCTTTAATAAAGAATGTTAATGCGCCCTCTTTTCCTCTTTGATTTCTTTTGCTTGAAGTCTATTTTGCTGATATTGTGAAAGGCAACACCTGCTTTTTTTGGTACCATTTGCCTTAAACGCTTCCATCCCTTCACTCTTAAGTTGAGGCCTATCCTTTGAGAGGAGATAGGGTTTCTTGTAGACAGCATATAGATGGGTTTTGTTTCCCAATCCATTATTTTAGTCTATGCCTTTATTGGGTGAGTTTAGCCATTAATATTTTAAGGTTATAACTAATTGAAAGATAGATGTTGCTTCTCTTTCACTTTGATTATTCATTTGGACTTTCTAGCCTCTGATTTGCTCCTATGTTTTGTTTAATTAGTATTCTTTTCCTAGGTTTGTGAGGATTGTTGCTCCTCTCTGTTGCCTTGTGTATAATTGCTTCAATTATTTTACTGAATAGTTGGTTTTTCACAGAGCATGTATTCCTATCATCTTTGTTTATAGGTCGAGTTGGTGTGAGATGATTGTCTCTGCTTCTTGCAACAAGTATCGATATTCTTTATTGCCTTGTTGATATATTCTGGAGGTTGCATCATCATTAGTCTCTTAACACGTTGGTAAATGCTTTGTTAGCTCATGTTCTTCTTGCTTTCATGTTTGTAGCTCAAGAAGTCAGTGTGTATTCTGATGGGTTTCCCTTTGTATGTGAACTGTTTTTTTCTGTAAGCCTTCAGAAATTTGTCTCTGTTTTGGGTAAGTTTCTCTGAGGTATTTAACTATGATATGGCGTTGGGTTTTTCTTTTCTGATCTGGTCTATTTGGGGTCCTATGTGCTTTGTATTGTATGGATTTGTCTATTTTTAGTTTGGGGAGAATTTCACCTATTATTCTGTTAAAGATCTAATCAATACTATGTTTGCATGAAGAGTTCTTCTCTCCTCTATTCCTAGTGATGTGGAGGTTTGAGTCTTTTCATTATGTGGTCCAGTGAGTTCCTGTTGTTCCTGGTTGTGTATTTTTTAAATTTTTCAATAATCGTATTTGAGCTTTTTAAATTGCTCTGTGTTATCTTCAAATCTGATATTCGTTTGTTCTGCTTCCCCTGGTCTACTTCTGAGGCTTTTTCCTTTCCTTTCTCTTGACGAATGAGTGTTCTAATTCCTTTTTTCATTTCATCCTTGTGTTTTCTTTAGTACTTCATTTCCTTTTTTGGAGCTTCTCAATTCTCTTCTTGGTGCTTCTCAATCTTCTTGGTGCTCCTTACCTCATTGGTTGGCTTCCTATCAGTGTTTCCTCTTCCTTTCGGAGTTCGTTTTTTTCTCCTCTAGTTCTTGGTGGAGTTTGTCAATCTGTTCCTTTAGTTCTTTCTGATGTTTGTCATTGTATCCCTCTAGGTCCTTTTTGAGTTTTTCATTTTCTCTCTTTAGTTCTCTGAATTCCTCTTTATGTTCTTTAATTTCTCTGCATAGGTCTGCAATTATTCCTCTAAGATCTGTTCCTTGGGTCTCCTCCAAGGGGATCCCATTGTAGCTATCTCCTACTGGTTTGGTAGTGCTTGATGCAGGATTTTCCTGTGCCTTTCCCATGTTGTCCCTTCGTCGTGTTCCTGGCATGTGGGCTTCCCTTTTGTGGTTCAGATCACAAATACCTTTTCACTATGTCAGTGGATGGTTTTACTTTCCTCCTTCAGATGCTTTTTTTTTTCCCCTTTCCTCCTCCTTGTTTATGGAGTATTGACTTGTCTAGTTTTCAATTTTGTAAACCACTCTTCTCTTCTTGTTCTGAAGGTTCTCCAAGAAAAGGTCCACTTGGATTCTCACCAATCTCAGGGGGGGTGTGGGGGGGAGATATTCCTGACCTAGCCCGCACCCCGGCAGCCCGCACAAAGGTGCAGACCACTAGCCGCTGGACCCTCTAGTCCTGGTGCCAAAGAAAGACGTAGGGCGGTCCCGCCCAGAGACACGACCCCCTACCTGCAGCAGATGCTTGCCCAAGTGACTTCCTGGCAGCCCGCACAAAGGTGCAGACCACTAGCTGCTGGACCCTCTGGCCCCGGCGCTGAAGAAAGATGTAGGGCATTTCCGCCCAGAGACATGACCCCCTACCTGCAGCAGATGCTTGCCCAAGTGACTTCCTGGCGGCCCGCACAAAGGTCGAGATATTTAGATTTGTAAGAGCAATTAAAAAGATAAATTTGGAATAAATTTATTTACTTCTATACAAAATAGCTTATTATGTTGTGTGGAATTAAAATTCTACGACTTTGTGATTTTCTTCTCTATCATGCAGAAGAAAAATGTTATTAGCATTGTGAATAATTTTCTAGCATTATAAAACTTCCTTTACCCACAGAAAATGGAGTCAGGAAGAACAGTCTGCAAAGACTCTCAGAAACAGAAGTGAAGACAGGAAAAGCTAAGTCTGGAGTTCTCCATTGTAAAGCTCTCATCAGTAGAATTGTTTTCTCTTTGAGTAAAAGGTATTTTCAAAGAATAAAACAAGGAAAATAAATCCAGTAGTAGGAGATAAGGGGCAGACCCACTGAATTACAACCTTTGGAGGGAATCAATCCTGGGAAATGTGAAGATATTTTCCAAAGAGTGGAGCTATAAACCCAGGTCTGCATGGCCTCTAAATGCTTAATTTTGTCAGTCACAACTTCCAAAAGATAAACTGCCAGACACTTTCCCCCAAACCTGTTCAGTTCACTTCATTTTAAAAAGAATCTGAGAGCTATTTCCATAATTTGTGAAACATTAAATTTTTAAAACCAAAACAAATGTCCCAAACCCAAATAATTTTCTATAAATTAACCTCTAATGCACAAAATTTCATGACGTGAGATCTAATGCATGTAACTAGGGTCAAAATTCATTCTGTGAAATATTGAGACACCCCTCAGTAATAGGAAAATATATTCTAGTTTAATTAAACAAAATTAGAAATAGTTTATTTTGTTCACTCCCTAGTATACATATATTTTTCAACGGACTACAGACTAATGTTTAGATGTTATATTTTGAAAATATATTTAATAATAATTATTACCATTATTATTTTTGTGTGTGTATATAGTGGGTATCTGTGTTTGTGTATACATGGCATGGTGAATTTGTGGAGGGTAAAGGACAACATTAAGGATCAATTCTCTTCTTCCACCAGAGGTTCCAGGGACTGAACTCAGATCATCAAGCTTGTATGGTAAGCCCTTTTACTACCTGAGCCATCTTACCAGCTCAAGTATAATAATTTTATTTATTATTTTTTACTTTTATTATTTGTTTTCTGACAGGATCTCCTTAGTTCCTGGCCATCTGGAAGTCCTTATACATACCAGGCATGCTGCAATAGCAGAGACCTACCTGTCTCTGCCTCCTAAATAGTGGATATAAGGGTGTGTACAACAATACCTGATATTTTATGTACTTATCTTAAAAGAAAGAAAATCATTCCAAGAAATAGAGGTAATAGAATTCATTAAGTATTGGGGGAAATATTTAAGTCATCGCATTTTAAAAGCAATAGATATAATTTCTATTTTCTTGTACTTGCCTCAATCTTTATGGAATATACAGAGAATATCTGAAAGCATTTTCAGTTTCTCACAAGAATTATAATGTGGGATACATAGTACTTCTCTCTTTTGACAACAAAGTTAGTTTTTTTTTTTTTTTTTTTTTTGTTTGCCTTCTATGTAATGGCTTCGTATTCTAATAATAGTATGAATAAGCCTTTTAGGTGAGTACACCATGTTCCATCTTAGACATTAGAGAAACGGGAACTTCTAGGCTTTCGTGGCTTTGAGGAAAATTTTACCTAGAATTTTGTGGTTGAACTCTTACTGTGGGATTCTAGAGGCCTAGGGTTCAGAGCTGAGACTGTTGAATTTTCACCATTTGATAGTTTCTGGGTCTATTAACACTGACGGGATGACATGATTGACAAATTGACTAGTCTGTTTGTCTTTTTTAAATATTATATGAGCAACATTCCAAACAATTTCTAATAATTTAGAAATCATCCGCACATCCAAGCCCACCCGTCCATGCCCCCCGCCCCCTGCCAGCCTCATGGATTCTTTCATATATGTTAAGACCTGTCTTGCATCTTTTCCAAGATCCTTTCTAACCTTTGGTGATGAACAAGTTTACTGTTTTGCTCAGTACTTTGAATGAGCTTTTCTCTCTCTTTTTTTGTTCCCTTTGAATTATATTATTTCCAAAATATGCATATACATAAATTCCACACATAAATCAAAAATTACAAACGAAGAATAAACTGTAGTTAATTCCAAAACACATTTAGAGAATACCATTTTAAGAGTGAAGTAGCATGCAAGTAAAAAGAGTTACTTTACATTCTTTTTTTTTTTTTTTTTTTTTGGTGTTTTTGAGACAGGGTCTCCCTGTAGCTCTGGCTGTCCTAGAACTCAATCTGTAGACCAGGCTGGCCTTGAACTCACAGAGATCTGCCTGCCTCTGCCTCCCAAGTGCTAGGATTAAAGGCGTGCACCACCACACCCGGCTACATTCTTTTTTTTAGAATATGAATACATATCTTCCACCCATATATGGTAAATACAATGTGTGACTATAACTTTTAGGTCAATTCTAGAGCCCATTAAGAGATTCACATTATAATAACACGATTGCTGTCAGATACAATGAAATAATAATTAATAAATAAAGTTTGTCTGCCAATTGGGGATTTGGTGTTAGCATCAACAAATGAGGGAAACCATTCGCCCCCCCCCCCTTTTTTTTCTGGGACTGGATTACTTCAGTTAGATTAGTGGCTTTGAGTTCCATCCATTTACCTGCAAAGTTCATGATGTCATCTTTCTTTACCACTGCATAGAACTCCATTGTGTAGATGTACTGTGGGAATAGGAGTTTGCTTGACTGAAAGCAAGAGATCTGCAGAAATCTGCCCTGGGGGCCTCTTCCTGAGGTGGGGCAGGCAGTTTCCCTGCTTAGCCTACTTCTGCAAATTCCTAAACCCTTTGGCCTCTTACTTTGATGTATTGAGCAAAGATGTCACACCTCCAGTTTACTGTTTACACAAACAGTCCCTTCAGTAGCTTGGTCATCCTGGTAGGAGCCAAGATGGCTTGCACTTCCCTTCTCTTCATTTAACACCCTCCTGCCCCCATTTCCTTGCCCAGAGCACAGTAGCCCTCAATATACAGACCTCACTGACAGAAATAAGATGGAGTTTCATCCTCCTGGCTCTCTTCATGTGCGAGTCTGCTCATTTTTTCCTATGGGTGATCTCCTGCAGTTTTCCCTCCCCCTTTTCTTTCTAGAGCAAAGCCTAGAGATTGTTGGCCTGCAGGCAGGAGGCAAGTCCTGGAGCTGAGCCAAGAAGGGAAGAACAGTGTGTGGAATGCGATCACAAGTGATTCAAAGACATTGAACAACAATGTACCACATTTTTGTTATCCACTCATCAGTTGAGGGGCATTTGGGTTGGTTCCAACTCTTTGCTATTGTGAAGAGAGCTGCAATAAACATAGCCGTGCATGTATTTTTGCAGTAGGATGAGTCTTGTGGGTATATACCCAGGAGTGTTATGGCTAGGCCAGGTGGTAGGCTCGTTTTGAGTCTTTTAAGGGTTCTCCACACTGCTTTCCAGAGTGGTTATGCAAGTTTACATTCCTACCAGCAGTGGATTTGTGTTCCCCTTTCCCCACAACCTCTCCAGCATTTGGTGTCTTTTGTGTTTTTGATCTTAGCCAGTCTTGTCAGAGTGAGATGATATCTGAGAGAGGTTTTAATGTGCATTTCCTTAATTATTAATGATGTTGAATACTTTTTAAGATGTTTCTCAGCCATCGTCACTTCCTTACTGGTGAAGTCTCTGTTCATCTCTTTACTCCATCTTTTGAATAGGTCATTTGTTTCCTTTCTTCTTTGTTTTTAAGTAGTTTATATATTCTGGATATTAAGTCTCTGTCAGATGTATCAGTGATGAAGGTTTCCTCCCCCTCTGATGGTTTTTTCTTCACTTCCTTGGTTGTTTCTTTAGCTGTACAAAAACTTTTGAGTTTGATGAGGTCCCACGTGTCAGCTGTTTCATAATCCATTCTCCCAGTCTATGTCTTTTGATTGGGGTGTTTAGATCATTTATATTTACAGATATTATTGAGCGATGTGTATGGTTTCCTTTGAACTTATTTTTCTTTTTTAAATTTTATTTATTTATTATTTATTTATTTATTTATTTTTATGTGTATGAATGTACTGTCTGCATGCAGGTTTGTGCACCTGTGTCATGGAATGCCACAGAGGTCAGAAGAGGACGTTGGATTCCACTGGAACTGGAGCCAAAGACAGAACTCAGCCACCATGTGGGTGCTGGGGATCGAACCTGGGTCCTCTGCAAGAGCAGCCAGCACTCTTAACCGTTAGGCCACCTTTCCAGCCCTCAACTTATTTTTCATTTGCATTCTTGGTGTAGGTATTTATTTACTCTGCTATGCTTTTGTTAATTTCTCTCTTGGGTTGCTTAATGATAGTTGCTCCTTCCTTCTGTTCTTTGAATTGCTTTGAGTATTTTCTGAAGTGTTGGATTTTTGACATGTGTTCTTTCATTTTATTTATGTCATGAAAGATTTCTTTCTCCTTCAACTTTGATTGACATTTTTCCTGGGTATAGTAATCTGGGTTGGCATGTAAAGTCATTTAGCACTGTGAATACTTCTGTCCATGTTCTTCTGGCTTTCATAGTTCAGACTGAGAAGTCAGCTATGATTCTGATGGGTTTCCTCTTATATATAGCTTATTGTTTTTCTCTTGTGGCTTTCAGCATTTTGTCCTTGTTTTGAGCATCTAGTGTTTTAACTGTGATATGGCATGGGGAATTTCTTTTCTGGTCTCATCTATTTGGTGTTCTATGTGCTTCTTTTATTGGTATAGGTTAGTCTTTTTTCAGTTTAGGGAAATTTTCTTCTATTATTCTGTTGAAGATCTGATCAATACCCTTCTCTTGGAATTCTTCTCCTTCCTCTCTCCCTATGATGCAGAATTTTGTTCTTTTCATGGTGTCCCACATTTCCTGGTTGTTCCACTCCTATGTACTTTAAACATTTTTGTAATCTTTACTTGAGGTTTCTACCTGCTCTGTGTTATCCTGTAGTTCTGATATCCTTTTTTTCTGCTTCATCCTTTCTGCTTCTGGGGCTTTTTCCCATCCTTTCCTGCTGATTGGATGAATGTACAATTTCCTTTTTCATTTCATCCTGTGATTTCTTCAGTATTTCCACTTCCTTTTGGAGCTTTGCATTCTCTTGTAGTTCCTTGCTTTGCTAGTCAGTTGCTTTTTCTTTCAGCCTGAGATCTTTTCAGTGTTTCCACTTTCTTCTGGAGTTTGCCATTCTCTCCCTCTAGCTCTTTTTGGAGCTTGTATTTCTCTTCCTCTAGTACTTTTTGGAGTTTGTGTTTCTCTTCCTCTAGTTCTTTTCAGAGTTTGTCAATCTCTTCCTTTAGTTCTTGCCAGAGTTTATCATTCTTTCCTTCTAGTTCCTTCATGAGTTTTACATTCTTTCATTTTAGTTCTCTGATTTATTCTTTATAGTCTTTGCATATGTCTACAACTGTTCTTCAAAGGTCGGTGTCTTGGTTTCCTCCAGGGAGATACTGGTGTTGCGATCTTCTACAGGATTGGTTGAGTTCAGTGGGGAATTATTATGAGCTTTTCCCATATTTTTGTTTTTCCACTGTGTCTTTGGCATGTGCATTTTCCCCCCTTTGTTCGTTTGTTTGTCTTCTGTTGCTAATCTCAAATGTTAATATGGAGGACTGGTTGGTTACTCCATTTGCTTCCTTTGGTTTCTTCCTCAGCTTTGGCTGTGTATCCTAGAATCACTGACACTGCTGGATCATCCCAACCACAGTAAACAAAGTACCAGCAGCTTATACTTTCCAGCACAGTACCAGTAGCTTGAGCAGGGGTTGGGGGTGGGGGGCAAAGGGAGGGGTGTTACTCCTTTGGCTCTCTCATGCTGGACTCCACCTGGGTGATGAGTATGTGTGCCACTGGCTGTCCTTCTATCCACACACACAGTTCCTCTCTATGGTTCTAGCAGTGGGCAGTAGGTGCCTGTCAAGGGTCTCTGTTATCTTACAGTTTCTACACAATGTTTTCTTTTGCCATGCTTCTTGTATTTATAAAAATACTTTTTCAGTCACTGCAAAAATTCCATAGATAAAATAAAAAACAAATGCAGAGTACCTAGAGAAAAAAAATTAACAGTTTATATATTAGAAAATAAGTTACTAACTCTAATAATCATATATTTATTTTTGAATTTAAAACATTAATCTTATGGGGCTGGAGAGATGGCTCAGAGGTTAAGAGAACTGATTGCTCTTGCAGAAGACCTGGATTTGATTCCCAGCACCCACATGTCAGCTAGCAACTGTCCATAACCTCAGATCCAGGGGATTCAATGCTATCTTCTGACCTTTGTGGCCAAAGCCTGGCATGAGTATATTTACATACATATAGGCAATTCACTCATACACATAAAATAAAAATAATACGTATAAAAATCTCCAAAAATATTACTCAATTTCATTACCATATTTGTGGTATGTAGTTACTGACTTAAAATAGACATTTCACATAGGAAATAGTCTTAGGACCAACATGCCAATGAGAAACCTTAGAGAGGCCCATTCAGATACCAAAATTATGAATTCTATAGTATTTGTTCATCTTTTAAATGAAGAAGTGGCAACAGGAGTAAGTTTCTCTGTGGCTTTTTGAAATACCTTAGGCTGGAGAGATAGGCTTATGTATCAGCAGTAAGAATCTTAACTTAATTGGTCAAGATGAGAAAAACAGAGGTGGAGAGATGGGTCAGCAGTTAAGAGCACTGGCTGCTTTTGCTGAAGGCTGGGGTTGGTTCCCAGAATCTACATGACAGGTAATAACCTGTCATGTAACTCCAGTTCCAGGGTATCTAATGTTCTCTTTTAACCTCTGGAGGTATCACATGACAGCAGTGCACTCACATACATGCAGGCAATAGATTCATGCACATAAAAAAGTAAGAATAATATGAGAAAAGCAGGGGGAAATAAGCTGGGAAGGACCATGTGACTCGGAGAACTCTGTAGGTCTGAAGCTGAGAAACAAGTTTAGAGACACTGGCAATCTGGGAACAAAAGATTCGCTACAGTTGAGCAAACATAAATCTTTCTGAGCTACTTCTGTTTGTAAATATAACTCATGGTTTATCCATGGGGGTGTATTTTCCCAGCCTTAAGCCTCTAATGTCAGAGAAGCATTCCAAGTTGTCTGATACTTCATAAAACATATCCTGAAAAGGTTCTGAAAGGTTTTTTTATCTTTCCCACAGGAGTAGATATGCCTCTTTATTATCTCCTTCATTTGTAGCACATTACAGGGTTGACAGAGTTTAATGAGAGAGTCCACAAAGAGTATTGGAAGAGAAAGTCCATCCAATATGCAATTTATATATCAATATTTTTCTGGGACATTCAAAATAATCCAAAGATTTATTTTCCTTTTATTAAAATCATTGCCTAGATGTATTCTGGCAAGTGTTCAGCTATCAAGAAACAAAGAATGACCTGTGTGATTTTATTTCTAAAGAGATTTTGATTCACATCTGTGTTGTTCAACAGTAAGTTTGGATTATGAAATATGGAGCAAAGTTTCAATTAGTAAGAAAATTTGGTTCAGTTTATGCCTGAGAAACATGACTGAGAATAATACTATTAACTGAAGAGAGAATATCCCATATACAGAAATATTTTTCTATATAAGATTCATAGATAAGGGTGCTGCTCATGGCTGAGTGCTTGGCAAGTGTGCATGAGATCCAGAGTTGTACCTAGAGAAACACAAATCCATACATATGTCACCAAATAAGCTTTAAGGAACTTAATTTTCACAACTCCTGTATTAGCTATTTTTATATCTCTATAACAAATTACAATGTACTTGGGGCTTCAGCCAGTACAGATATATTGCCTAACAGTTTCTAAGGGTCAGGTCTTGTGCTCAAGTTCTCAAGCTGTCAGCCAGTTCTTGGAGACATCTGGACTTCTGAGCTTGCAGTCTGTCAGAAATTCACACTGCTCTTGGCAGATTCATTTCCTTGCAGCTGCTGAATTCATGGAGGCTGTGTCCCCTAGGCCAATAGGAGGTTGCACTTCATTTTCTTTTAAAAGGTTCACCTGACTAGGCCAGCCCTACCTGGGATAATCTCTATCTATATTAATTAGTGATCAGCTCATTAGTGACCTAATCATGGAAATAATATCCTTTCATATTAACAAGTCCTGGCCACATTCATGAACAAGATGTTACAGAAGAGATGTAGACACACCATAATATAGGAAATACATAATAAAGAAAGTGACTTCCCTCCACCTGACTTGATTAGTAAAAGTGAGTTATTTTGAATTTTAAACTTTCACACTTTAATTTATTCACTTTCTTGATTATTTTCACCTAAAGCAATAAGCTCAAAATTTGAACAGTCCAACTTCAGTTTCAGCTGATCTGCTTCATCTGGGTATTTCTATTATCTGTCTATATGGTACTGAAAATCTTCAAAACATTTTCTTTGCAGGATGATTTCACTACAGTGTGATGAGCAGTCCATTGGCTAGTTCAGGTGTATAATTAACAGATGCTGATGAATCCACTCGTTCTTTGAGTGAATCAGTAAACAACCTAGGTTTCTCTCTGTGTACCTTTTATGTATGATCTGTAAATCATTACATGAGCTGAACAAAAATCACAATAGAGTGCCTTTCCTTCATGCATAGCATATTGGCATATGTCCCCACAGAAGTCACTTGGAGAGTCATCTTCATGTTTGCACAACCTCCTCTGTGACTATTGGTGCTAGAGCACCATGGCAGCAGGCCTTAAAACTCCTTTTATCCATTTTCATAATACAATCAAGATATACTATCCAAAGGGAGGAAAGCAGTCCTTTGTACACTTTGACCACTTTCTTCTTCCTTATATTGTGGGTTTTTTTTTTGTCCTGTCTACACTATGCTTCAGTGGATCCATATTCATTATGTGGACAATAATTTGTAATGTGATGAATGAAACTTACTTCAATCTGATTCTCAGGTTGCTTGTTTTCTGGCTGCTATTGAGAAGCATTTTGTATTGTTGCAGTCTCGCTGGTCTACACAGTATCTCTGCAGCTGAGCATCAGCATCAGCATAATCAAATCCATCTCTTAGCTGCAGTGTCAACTTGGAATGATGAGATCAGGCAGAAGTCTTGGAGCCAGAGTCAGTGCACCTGCTGGCTGGCTGTTTGGCTGGAACACCAAAAGGAATGATGGAGTTAAGAAGTGCTGTAGTCAGCTCACATAATGAAGATAAAAATGATAATTAGCCTGATGGTAATTTGAATTAGTCAACTAAATCTTTGTTGTACTGAGATGTTCTAGCAATTGATTTTGAGTAGTTGAATCTGTTGTGGTTTGTCATTTTTTTAAAAAATATGAGGTAGTGGCAATTTTTTTCAAATGAAAATAAATTGACATAATTTTACACATAGAGATTTCAGCATGTGTAGAACCTGAGCATTAATATGACCTTAAATAAACTTTAGTAGCAGCATGAGCTCTGAGGCTAGCAGGGCACAGGCTGTTTAGCTTCACTGTAGTGAGGGGACTTGATGATGTACTCAAATGACACTTACGGACAGCTGGCATGGTGAAATGACCCTTTCTTTCAGTCTTGATAAATTATGGCCATTTTTTAAAATATTATTCTAAACATAAGTAACAGCTTAACTTTCAAGTTAGTGCATTCATAAAGGACACAGTTTTTGATTTAGTTTTTTTATTTTATGTATATGAGGGTTTTACCTGCATAGATGTAAGTGAACCATGTGTATGTAATGCCAGTGGAGGCCAGGAGAGTCATAACTCTCCTGAAACAGGAGTTATGAATGATCGCCAGCTGCCATGTGGGTGCTAGAATCTTGTCTTCAACAAGAGCAGCCAGTGCTCCTAAACACTGAGCCATCTTCACAGCCCCAAAGCATACACTTGCATGTTATGTCAGCAGCAATGGCTCTGATGAGGGACACATGCTTTGGTTAAATTTCAACTCTTCCCATGGCAATTAGCAATCGACCTAAAATATTAAAGGAAATTGTCAGACCTTGAGGATTTTAGTGTGAGTTAAAATCTATAAGGGTTAAGAAAATGGAACTCGGGGCTGGAGAGATAGCCTAGCGGTTAAGAGCACCGACTGCTCTTGCAGAGGACCCGGGTTCGATCCCCAGCATCCACATGGCGGCCAAGAACCATCTGAAACTCCAATTCCAGGAGAACTCCAGTTTCAGGGGAATCCAACACCCTCTTCTGACCTCCGCGGCATTGCACGACACGAGTGCACAGACTTGCATGCAGACAGTACATTCATACACATACAAAAATAAATAAAATAAAAAAAAAAGAAAATAGAACTCAATCCTTTTTAGGAAAATTTTCAGACAGATTTTTGAATTGATGACAAATGACACTGGGTCATTAAAAATAACATTTTATTAGAGTCTATTAATTTCACTAATGGCTTTGTTATGATACTTTTATAGATGTATATACGGTATTTTGTGTGTGTGTGTGTGTGTGTGTGTGTGTGTGGGTTTTTTTTTTTGTTTGTTTGCTTGTTTTTTTGGTCTTTTTGAGACAGGGTCTCCCTGTAGCCCCAGCTGTCCTGGAACTCACTCTGTAGACCAGGCTGGCCTTGAACTCACAAAGATCCACCTGCCTCTGTCTCCCAAGTGCTAGGATTAAAGGCGCGCGCCACCATGCCCGGCGTATATACTGTATTTTGATCGAATTTACCCTTATGATTCCTTTATCACCTTCTCCTCACACTGCTCTCCTTCCCCTTCCCAAGGTCCCCTTCCTACTTGCATCTCTTATTAAAATCTCGGTTCCATATTTGAGGAAATACATATGTTTGTTTTTTTTCTCTGGCATAATTTTCAGGCATTTCTTTTAATTTTTTTATGAAAGTAAATTATCAAATCTAGCCCATCCCTCATTTTCCCCCCTCCATCCTTCTCCATCCCCCACACCTCTCTATTTTTTCCCAATATCATGCTGTATTTATAACACACTGAATCCACCTAGCAATGCCTGTAGGTGCATGGGTGTAAGGCCATGTACTGGGGCATGGGTAACTTTTCAGGGTCCACATCTCTGAAAAAAACAGATTCCCTCCCTAGTAGCCATCAATTACCTGGCTACTTTAACAATCTTCTGTCCCATTAATTTTTCCTGGAAATGGCCTAGGGTCAGGCTTCTTTATGCCTGAACAATACTCCATTGTGTACTATATCACATTTTCCTTATCCTTCATTTTTGTTGGTCACCTAGGTTCACTCCATGAGGTGAAGGTTCCTGACTGTGATGTATTTCAATCTTCCTCACAGGTTTCTAGATTTCATGCAGATAATTCAATGGCATTTGACTTTCAGAGGCCTAATTATTGGTAGTCTGAATATAAAATATTCATTTACCAGTATGGCACTATGATTAAAAATAGTCAAGGAAGAAATATTATTATTATAATTATTTAATTATTCAAAGTATTTCCACAAGCTATGAGTTTATGTGATTTCATGGTTAAAGGAGAGCCTCTGAATATAGACAATCTCTTAAGCTTTTGTTCTTTTTAAATTGTGTGTTCCTAGAAAAGTTCCTAATATTTCTGTCTCATTTCATCCTTAGTACTGAAGAGACTCTAAATTGTTCATAAGAGTATTCTCTGTGTTAAGAAAATGAATACATTTGAGATGCTTAATATGTGAGGCAAAGGGGGACTGTTAGGCTTCATTGTCATTGTTTGCATGTAATATTTTCCAAGCATGATATTCAGATCCAGGGAAATAGCAACAAATGGCACAATTTCCTGTCCTTACTCAACCTAACCTGTATGGGAAAATTAGCAGACATCTGTTCTCAAGTTACCATGCACTGTAGTTACCTGGAAGGTTTGCTAACACAGAGAGGTTGCAAGACCCAATAGCAAAGATAACGATTTAGTTTAGTCAGGACTGGAGCTTGAAATCATGCTTTCCTAATATGTCCCCTGGATGAAACCAACACTTCTTGACTGTGGACTATATTTTGAGACTTCTAGTCTATAGATGTAAAAGGGCTAATGTATCTAATAGGGGGATAAACAGGGAACCATGGTGTTAGAGAGTTGGACCAATACAGGGATTCTAAAGTACTTAGATGAAATGATAGCTGAGGTCATAACTGAGAGACAGATATTAACTAAGGAACAAAGGAGTATTTATATATTATCATTAATTAAACAAACATCATATGAAATCGGGTGAAAAGTTTTCCAGTATTTCTTTAAAACATTCTCATTAAACATTCAAACCAAGAGGGATTTCATCTTTTTTAAAAAAATTATAAACACTTGTCTGATTTGGTTTAGTTTTTCATATGCTATCAAACATGAAAGTTATACTTGAATTGACAATGAGTTACAAAATATTACAAAGTTAAAACAATTGACAGGGCTGGAGATATGGCTCAGCGGTTCCTAGCAGTTAAGAGCACCAACTGCTCTTGCAGAGGACCTGGGTTCTATCTCCAGCACCCACATGGCGGCTGAGAACCGTCTGTAACTCCAATTCCAGGAGAACTCCAGTTCTAGGGGAATCTGAGACCCTCTTCTGACCTCTGCGGCATTGCACGACACGGGTGCACAAACCTACATGCAGACAGTACATTAATACACGAACAAAAAATAAATTAAAAAAAATAAAAATATAAAAAATAGAGTACCATGTGTCCTTGCAGAGGACCCAGGTTTGATTCTCAGCACCCACATGGCAGCTAAGAATTGTCTTTAAGCAAGGCATGGTGGCATACACCTTTAATCCTAGCACTTGGGAGGCAGAGGGAGGCAGATTTTCCATATCTTTAGATTTTTGCATAGTAATAAAAGAAGTAAAATACTATGACCTATATGTTTTATGCTTTACCACAGTACAAAATAGATGTTCAAATTAGAAAAAGAAATTATTTTTATAATTAACAATTTAGGCACTTTGTAAAATTACTTGGGTAAAGCAGAAAAATGAAAATAAAGTGGTATTCTGCCAGGCATGGTGGCGCACGCTTTTAATCCTAGCACTCGGGAGGCAGAGGCTGGTGGATTTCTGTGAGTTCAAGGCCAGTCTAGTCTAGAGAGAGAGCTCCAGGCCAGTGGAGACTAAAGGGAGACCCTGTCTGAAAAATACCAAAAAAAAAAAAAAAAACCCAATAAAATAAAGTGGTATTAATCTGTAATATTTATTACTCAAGGATAACTATTATCGAATTAAGACATTCTCTGTGAGGAGTAAACATTGAAAGATTGAAAAACCATTATTTACAAAAATGTAAAAATATATTTGTAAATTACACAAATGATATGAAGTTAATATTAAAAATATGTTATGAACTCAAAAAACTTAGTAGGATGTCAAATGACACGGTTAAAATGAAAGAAAGAACTGAACACATTTATCAAAATAATATGTGCAAATGGACAGCATATATTCACAATGGGTTGTCATCTCACTCAGTTTCAATTATATCAACAAATACTCATGATACCATGATAAACTAGGATGTGGAAAAGGGAAACCATGTATAATGTTGGTATGAAGATAAATTAGTACAGCCATTACACTGAATAATTTGTTTCTAAAATATTAAACGTAGAACGCTATAGCAGAAGATTCAGAAATCTTAGTTCTGAGTATTTGTCCAAAGCAATTGAAAACATTGTGTCACAGAGTCAGGAACATGGCCCCACCTTGCAAAGCCTTACTCAGAATAGCTGAGATATGAAAACAATCAAAACATCATCAGTAGATGAATGGGTAAAGAAACCATGGTCTGTGAGCCACAGTGGAGTACTATTCAGCCATAGAAACAAGGAAATAGTAGCATTTGCGACAACATAGATCAACCTAGAGGTCATTATACTAGGAAAATGATACAGATGCTGATAGACAAATATTGCATAATTTCATATTACATGTTGAATCAAAATACGTCAGACAGAATTAGAAATTAGAATGGTGGGTACCAGGGGTTGAGGCTGTTGTAATATTGGTAGGAGAAAGGGCAGATGCTAGTAACAGGGCACAAAATTTCAGTGAGACAAGAGACATATGTCTTGCAAATCTGTTGTACTGCATATTACCATACTAAATTTTAAAAAGTGGACTTGATTAAGTAAAAGATATAAACTTTAAATTTTCCAGCAACATACAAACATGCAAGATCTATACAGGATGATGGATATATTTATCTTTTTTAATAATTTGGCAATATAACATATATTAAAACATGTTACATACAAATACATATTATAGTTTTTATCAGTTAAAATAAATATATAATTAAAGAGGATATACAAGGATACATTAAAATATTTTGTCATTAGCTAATTCTTAAGGTGATTAAATGTTATGTAAGTTAAGTGATTTTTGAACATATTTTTATTATTGTAATTTATTTTTTATTTTTATTTTATGTTTATCACTGTTTTGTCTGCATATATTTAAGTGCACCCATCCATGCAATGTCTATGGAGGCACGAAGATGGTGTCAGGTCCCCTGGACCTGGAGTTATAGGTGGTTGTTAACCACTATGTGGGTGCTGGGAACAGAGGCCAGGTCATCTGCAAGAGCACCTGGATCTCTTAAATGCCAAGCCATCTCTCTAACCTCAGTTCCTTGGAACTGGACTTATGGATCAGTTGTTAACCATCATGTGGGTTCTGGAAATTAAACCCAGGTTCTCTTCAAGAATAGTCAGTACTCTTAACTGCTGAGCCATATCTCCAGCCCTCAATAGTTATTATTTTAAACTTTATGAATAGAAAACCTTCAATTTTAAGCTGAAATTTAAAGCAAAAGGAAAACTGGATTTTTAAAATTTATAACAAATATGAATTTAATAAATTAAACTTAAAAATATTTAAAGAGAAATTGTCTTATACTGTCCGTGATTAAAAACATACTCTTATTGAAATTACATTTGAATGTGCAGAATGGAAAATTTGAAATGAAACTTTAAAAGTGCTAAAATTATGTTGGGCGTGGTGTCACACACCTTTAATCCTAGCACTTGGGAGGCAGAGGCAGGTGGATCTCTATGAGTTCAAGGCCAGCCTGGTCTACAGAGTGAGTTCCAGGATAGCTGTAGCTACAGGGAGACCCTGTCTCAAAAAGACCAAAATAAATAAATTAAATAAATAAATAAATAAATAAATAAATAAAAGTGCTAAAATTTTGTAAATAAATTCATCAGTTTCAAGATGAGTTCTTTGACGATTCTTTTAGTAGAAAACAAACAAAAAAACAAACAAACAAACAAAAAAACCTGGGCCTGGAGAGATGGCCTAGCGGTTAAGAGCACAGACTGCTCTTGCAGAGGACCCGGGTTTGATCCCCAGCACCCACATGGGGGCTGAGAACAGTCTGTAACTCCAGTTCCAAGGGAATCCGACACCCTCTCCTGACCTCCGCGGCATTGCACGACAGGGGTGCACAAACCTGCATGCAGACAGTACATTCATACACATACGAAAATAAATAAAAAATTAAAAAAAAAAGCCCATAACACAATGTCGAAGGTGAAATTATACTGTTACAATTTTAAGTAGTTTTATTGAACTGATACAGAAGAAGTACAACTTGTAACTCCCCAGCCTCCTTGCCTTCACTCTCATATTTTGATTTGTAAGCTTATATTACTGTCCTTTCACGGTTACATTTCATATATTGATGCCATATTTTCTTGAAGCAGGTAATTTTAAGCGGCAGATAACAGGTAACACCAGGACAACAGGAAAAGGCTACCACCCAAAGGTGATGGAGGAATCCGGAGATTGCAATATTGATTTTCCCAAAGGTATGACGTTTTAGTTTCTTGGTTCCAATACGGTAGCCATAATGCAAAATCATTTCTTTCATTTTGTCTTTGATCTTAGATGGAGGAGGGAAAGGTCAGACACCAATGTCATTATCATTTATTGTTTAAGCTGAGTATTTTATGGCAAACTGCCCATTGGATTCTTTACTCATCTTCCAATCTAAGAACTTCCTAGATGTTTTCTCTTTGAGCAGTCAGTGCCCTTTTCTTCCTATAAAAAAAGGTTTTATTTTCTGTGATTTAGATACAAGAAGTCTGTGTTTGCTTATTGTATTTCTTCATAAAATTTTGTCTCATATCTTTGTTCTTGCAGATGTATTGTTTCATTCAAGTTTTAATTTCCTTTTAACATTTACAAATGAGCCTGTTTCTTCAGTTATGTTTATTTTATTGTTCAGTTCATAAAATGCTCCTGTGAAAAACCATTTCCTTTTTAAAAAAATTATTCCTGAATTCTATGAGCTGGTTTTAGTTTCTTTTCCAAATTGAAATTTCTTCTTAATACTTATCTAATTCACTTTCCCCTAATAAATAGGATATCCAAATTCCAACTGAAATGAAATACATTAATTTCTGTGGAATCAGGTTATATTCACTCCTCATTCTCTCTCTCAGGTGAATTTATTTGTATTGTTCTCCTTACAAATTGCCTCTTAGATAGCAGTCTGCCACTTTCTCTTTATAACCTTATTTGAAAGCTGACAGGATAGAGTTTGGGGAATAAATGGGCAGCTTCCACCAAAGCTTTCTTTTGTAGCCTATTTTCTCTTCATTCCTGTGGTTTCTTTTGATTTCTCACCTAAAGTTTCGGCAATTTCTTGAATATTTATTTCTGAGACTGCTGGAGAATCTGAATTTTTTGTCTCTGAATCCAAAAAAGGAAAAACAAACAAACAAACTATAGTCATTTTTGTTACACTGAGATCATCTTATAAACCTTCTTTTATGTGATTAAAGAATGTCACATGATAATAGTTTTAAAATTATAATAAAAAGCCAGGGTAGCCCCAGTTTTAGGAAGCTTCAATCTTACACAATTTGAAGAACTTCTAAAAAATTAAATTACAAATACATAATTAATGTGAAAGAGAACATTTGGTTAGAACAATAAAATAAGTTTTAACAAATAAGATGTTTAAATTTATTTTTATTGATGATTGGTATAGTTCATATACTATCTTTTAGTCCAGTTTAGACACATTTCTCTCTCCCTGCTCCCAATCCCACCCCAGTTCATGCCTTCTGCCATACATGTCTTGCAACTTTCTCTCCATCTTCCCAGAGTTTTTCACTACAGAGGCTTGTTGTTTTGGGCAGAATTTAACTGTATCAGTCAGTTCTTTGACCCAGTCTTTATGTTGTTGTTGTTCCCTCCCCTTTGTATTGCTCCAAAATATGCCTATTTAACCATCACATATGTATCAAAATTATGACCTCTGAGTATAAACTGTATGTTAATTCTAAAATATGTTTAAGCATTCACATTTTTCCCTTTAATTTTATATTACTCTTAGATATGAATACATACCTTCCACCCATATACAGTAATTACAGTGTTTGAAAATAACAAATAAGATTTTAAAAGCTTATACATTCCACTCAAAAATCAGATACAGGGCTGGAGAGATGGCCTTATGGTTAAGAGCACCAACTGCTCTTGCAGATGACCGGGGTTCAATCCCCAGCACCCACACACGGCAGCTGAGAACTGTCTTTAACTCCAGTTCCAGGGGAATTTGATGCCCTCTTCTGACCTCTGTGGCATTGCACAACACGGGTGCACAAACCTACATGCAGACAGTACATTCATACACATAAAAAATAAATTAAAAAAATAAAATGAATAAAAATAAATCAGATACATAAGAGTAGAGATAGCTCAGAGGCTGAGTACTTGAGACACACATACAAAAACCATGGGTCCATTCCCAACACCTATGTTAGATAGCTCATAACTGACAAGATATCAGAAATCCTCCCCTGGAATCCAGGCCAGCTGACCCCATGCACATAAGCATATATAGACAGAAAGACAGACAGACAACAGACAGACACATACACACATACACACACACACACACACACACACACATACACACACACACGCAAGCACGCACTCATACACACTCTTTGCTTCTCGTCCACCCATGCCCTTTTTCTAAGCCTAGGGAACAATGTGCGGAAGAGGGTGTGTGGTAGAATGTAAGGGCTTTGATTGGGGTGAATGGTGAAACTACAGCAATATAGACTGGACACTTATTTGATCAACTTGATTAAACATACAAGCCCCTCTCAGCTGGATGGTGGGACCCTTGGGCTGTGTGGGTTTGGGCACAACTGCTTGCAAATTGGTTTTACATGAAGGATGCTTGTACTCATAAATTATTACTTATTGTTAGAAAATGAAAAAAAAATTTTAAATAAAAAATGAATAATTCAGTTTTCCTTTAGCCACATTCTAAGTACCCACGAGACTTACTGAATATTTCCATTGACATATATCGAAGTTCTGCCAGACAACACAAACTTCTTGTTTCCTTTGTCTAGAAAGAGGATTGCTGAGACTCCATAAGGAACTCCCAAGGCATTCCTCAAAAGTATGTAAATGGAGATAAGTTTCAGTTATAATAATTATTACTAGGGCTGTTTAAGATAATTTAGAAATCCTCAGAGACATTATTTAAAATATTCTTCTCCGGAAAATAAAGTCCAAGTTGAGCAAACAGTGAACAGAAAATTCTGTAGCACAATTCTCTTATAAAATTAGTACGTATAATAAATATGTGCTTCTAATTTTGCTTGATTATCTTTAACTTGTCAAAATTAGCAATAAATTGCTTTAGCAATCTCTAAAAAAAAAGAAATGCAGAATGTACAGTTTGGATCTGAAAACTGCACTAGGAAGATTAAAGTTGGGGCCAAGGCATGTGAAGGAGAGGTTCCTTTTGATATGGAGACTAAAGTGATTAAGGAGAGGCCTAGCTATTTACAAGTAAACAATGGGAAAGGTGAGATTAAAGTGATTAAGGAGAGGCTTCGAGATTTACAAGTAAACCAGGCAGAGTGCAGGGGGGGGGTCCCTGAATAAAGAAGGCCCTGATAGGCCATTGCATGAAGCTGTGAATGTGAAGCCTGGTTGGCAGTGGAGACCCCAAGAAGACATTCCAGATGCCAGAGCTATGAGGTATTTGCCAAGGAAAGCTGCATACGGGGAGTGGTACCAGCCTAAGGAAGAGATCCATGTTGCATTCAATCCTGGAAGAGCTGAGCCATCTAAGCCCTTTGGAAATAAATTCCCAGAAGTCGCACATGGAGCTACTGGACTTGGTGTTTGCCCTGCTGGTTTTCTGTCTTGTTTTGGTCCAGTATTTCCTCATTATGCCTCTACTCCTCCCTTTTGGAATGGGAATGTGTATTCAGTTCCACTGTGTTGGGAGTATGTAATTTGCCTTTTGATTTTACAGGAGCTTACAGTTAAGAGATTAACCTGGGTCTCAGAAGAGACTTTGGACTGTATACTTTTGAATAGAATTGAGACTGGTAAAGACTATGGGACTTTTAAGGTTGGACTAAATGCATTTTGAATTTTATATGGTAAGGAGCATATGGGGGCCAGGGAGTGGAATGTGGTGGTTTGAATGAGTGTCCCTCATAGGCTTTAAGTATTCAGACATTTTTGTCTCTAGTTGGTGGCACTGTTCTTGGAGGTCTTAGATGGTGTGGCCGTGCTGAAGGAAGTATGTCATTGGGGGTGGGGTTACTGAGTTTAACAAGCCTTGTGGTCTCCAGTATGTCTCTTGACTTCCTGTGCTCATTGTGAGATATGACCCTCAGCTTGCTGCTTCAGCCCCGGCCACTATGCTTCACGCCACAATGGACTCTGATTCCCTGGAACCATCAATCGTAAGCTCAAATAAACTCTTCCTTTTATAAGTTCAAAAAAAAAAACACTTTAAAAAATGGGGATAAAATCACAATTCAACCAAAGTGTTTCCTAATTGCTTTGGATTCAAACATGACTACCATTTTTTATGAAAGTTAATACTTTTTACAGAGTTACAGAGGGATTGGATTTTTTATTGAATTTTCTTTCACATTGTTTTATAGTTCTGAATTTCATTAACCCCTACTTTGATGTCAATTAAATATATTATTGATGTCAAATACTGGGAGCATGTTATAAAAAGTTTTGTTTTCACAAGATCTCATATTTGAAGGAGTTTCCTACAGCATAGATTCCTATGATTTCCACTTCAATGCTTTTTCTTTGTGACCCTCATCCTTTCAGGGCCATCTTCACCAAGAAACAATAACAGCTCTGTGGGAGTTCTGCTTCCCAAGTTTCCATCTTAGCAAAAATGATGAAATTCCATGAGCTTAAGGAGGAAACTTGGAGGCAGTATCCACTCTAGGGTAGCTAGTAATAACTCACATATTCACAGACATGCCTATATGTGCATAGACCTAGCTAAATGAAACTCAGTTGACCTGAGCCAAACCACTGCATAGCCTTTTCTCTAACTCCTTTTCCCATTGCTGTGATATAATACTCTAAGAAAGGTAACTTAGGGGAGAAAGTGTTTATTCTGGCTTACAGTCATAGAGGGATGTGGTCCATCAAAGCGGGGAAGCCATGAGTGCAGGATAAAGACCTGGCTGGTCTCACTGCAACCACCCTCAGGAAGCAGAGAGTGAACTAGACTTAGGGCCAGGCTATTAATTCTCTGGGCTTGCTCCTACAGACCCATTTTCTCTAGTGAGGTTCTACCTCCTAAAGTTTCTACAGTCTTCCCAAAGAATACCAACAGCTGTCAACCAAGTGTTCAAAAGCATGAGCCTGTGTGCTATTTCACAATTGAACAACGATGCTCCTACAACTGAGATTATATGCAAGCAGAAGTGAGGTAAAGGGTGAAACAGAGTAAAAGAGTTAGTAGTCTTAACTCATTTTTATTAACAGATCCCAATTTTACAAATTCTACAGAAACATAAATGACCCATGTAAGGAAAGACTTGGACTTTTAAGCTTCATTAGCATTCTATGTTATGACTGAATTATACATTAAAAGGCAGACTCAATATTCCATGATTTGATATCAGAAAACTATTATAAGCCAGTGGTAAATGCTATGAAGAATGAAAGATGATTGTTTCCACTAGTGTCAGAATAATCAGGTGTCCTAAGAATCTACAAGATCAACCCTTGGGTCAATATTCTATTTCATATTGCATTTTGAAATTTTAATACTATCTTTTTTGAATTTATAATAGTCAATATAATTTTATATAACTATTTATGATGCCTTTACTACTAAGAACAGGAGTAATAGAAGGGGTTATTCTTTTATTTTCAACTAAATTTCAGTTATTGAACCTCTAAATTTCCTGTCAACTGGGTTCTTTAATTTTTTTTATTTTATTTGCCATTAAAATGAAATTTAATATCTAGCTTTTATTTTCACAGTTTGCATTTTCTTCCATTTACATTTAAGTGCCACAAAGGAATGGGCAAAGTATTGATTATCTTTTGTTTATTGCCTCCAGTGCTCACCTTACACTGGTCACTAATAAACATTGTTTGCTTTGTGATATGATACTTATGCACTTGTTAGTTTTCATCTTTCCCTTCACATATATCTGATGGCCTCATTTAACTCTTTTTTTTAATTTTTGTATGTGTATGAATATACTGTCTGCATGTAAGTTTGTGCACCCATGTCCTGCAATGCAGCAGAAGTCAGAAGAGGGTGTGGAATTCCCCTGGAACTGGAGTTAAAGATGGTTCTTAGCTGCCACGTGGGTGCTGGGGACTGAACCCGGGTCCTCTGCAAGAGCGGTCGGCACTCTTAACCACTAGACCATCTCTCCAGCCCTTAACTCTTCATTTACTCTGTTCATCATACCATTTTGTGTTTTCTGATGATATTCATTTTAGAAAGTTGGAAAAAATAGAAATATATAAACTAAAAGCACTGTGGAATGATGATGACCAGAAACAACCATTAATAATTTTTGTGGAATTTTCTTTCAGTATTTTTCCTATGACTTTTGCAATGTTGATATCATGATAGATATAAGATGTGGGCTTGTTTTTAACATGTTCATCCCTATGCTTTATTAGAAATTTAATAAAGCTAAACTATTTAATGAAAAATAGCAGTTTCTTAACTAGAACATTTTACTTTTGTTTTTGCACTATTCACCAGTGCATTTCTAAGACTTTGTTCACTTCTTATACTATTCGTATTTGTCTCTAATTTTCTGGAACAAGCATTTAAAATTTCATTGAACAAGGAAACTCACACACCATGTTTGAGCAATGTGCTCTTAGAGCAACAGCCCATGGGGACATAGCTCCCCATGTTTTTTCTGCTGCATTCATGAGTCCCCCCGCCCCCCTGCCCAACAACAGCTTGTATCTAGGAAGAACAAGATCCAGAGGTAACTTTATAGTTGCAAGGGTGGTGAATGACACATGACACGGACTTGGTTTGAGACCATGAATTCCTTTGCTCTGCTTTCCTATTTGGGGCCTACATAACTGGGTAATTTCTCCTGTTACATCAAGTCTAACTTATCTGGGTGTTCTAAATTTTTTTTTTATTAATTTTATTTATTTCTGTATGTGTATGAATGTACTGCCTGCATGCAAGTTTGTGCGCCCCTGTCATGCAATGCTGCGGAGGTCAGAAGAGGGTGTCGGATTCCCCTGGAACTGGATTTCTCCTGGAATTGGAGTTTCAGACGGTTCTCGGCCGCCATGTGGGTGCTGGGGATCGAACCAGGGTCCTCTGTAAGAGCAGTTGGCGCTCTTAACAGCTAGGCCATCTCTCCAGCCCTCTGGGTCTTCTTCTAAAAGTATAAAGAGTTGCTGTAGACATTTAACCTGTGATATATGTGAATCCCAAGGAATTGTATTCTTTTGGGAGATGAACTTATTTTATCAACGAGCTGAGCTCACTAACTTAATCCTGGAGTTGGCCACCATCATGGTTAGTTACTTCACCAGGAGACAGGGAACCATGTTACCTGGCCTCCATCTTGGTTAATAACATCAATAATATGGGGACAGTCACATGGTTTGGTTGCCATCTTAGACAGTGACAATTTCAAAATAGTGGTGACTTGTATGATATTTCTACAATCTTAATCCAACCATATGGCATAATTCAAAACTGCAATACTCGGGAATTTACCAGTACTATTGAACTCTAGGGGATCAATGTAACCTGGAAACTCCCTGGACTGCAGGGATTTAATCATATGCCCTAATCCTCTTGCAACTTATTTTTTGTTTTGGTTTCCATCTTGGATTCTTGATGGGATCATAGAAAAACAAGAGATTCCAACACAGTTTCTAATCTCTCCTAACAAGGTCAATGCCTTTTTATTTCAGACTAAGGAAGTAATTCTATGCATCCACAATGGAAGTTTTAATTTTAACAGTTTTGAGCTGTTTCGCAGACTGCTAAAATGGCTGCCAATATTCTACAATGGCAGGTCCTGGTTTAGCACAGGCAAGTTTCTCTGCCTATTCAGAGACCAACCAATCACAGGCTAATTCACTCAGCCTATGTCTTGGAAAGTTACCCAAGCCTCTAATGGTCTTTAAAGGCTGCCTGAATTCCAGTGCTGCTGGCTGCTCTCTTTGATGCCAGTGGGATGCAGCCCAGCAGTCTATTCCTCAATAAACTGCTTCCCCCAATAAATAAATAAAAAAGAAATAACAAAAAGAATAGAAGCAAAGGCACCTCATTTATCATATGCAATTAAAATCTTTGCTTTCAAAAACCCTTTGCACAAGTAATTGGTTAATTTTGTTCTTTACTTTTTGGACCCTTCTTTTAGGGCCCTTTTTATTCCTTCAATATCAACTGCCTTACAGCAAGAATTTTCCAGTTAACATTGTTATTTTGTTAATGATTTTTCATGTTTAAATTTAGAAATTTTGTGTTGTCATGTCTTTTCCTATGTATTTTTCCCTCAGTGTTTGTCTCTCAAATAAATTCTTTAATTTTTAGTTTGATATTTAGAACTCCTAGACTTCATATTGTACCCACTGCCTCCCATCCAATTTAATGTATTCACATATATATTAAATGGTATATATAGTCTAACTTGTGTCCTAAAATGTCCTTCAGTCTAGGTCCATCCACTTTGTCCACCAAGAGTCCCATCCCTTTTAGCCAGGGTCTTTCCTCCTTTCAGCATGCCTTAACTCTCCAAAGTTCCTTCTACAGGTCCCTATCACTTATTTAACAAAAGGGATCCAATGGCTGATCTGAAAATATAAATGGTATTCCTTTAAACAGTTTCTTACAGTGAACATAATGTTAAGTTTCTTCTGTGGAGGATGGCAGGGGAAGAAAGAACTTCTTTTCTTGATTGCTGTTCAAAGTAATCTGGGCATCCTAGTGACTTTCTCTGCTAATCATGTCATAGATGTTGAGGTCTGATTCTTAGCCTTAGAAAAATGCCCTGCTTTCCACATCTGTTTTTCTTGGATAGTGTCTCTTTGTCATCTCTCTCCTTTTTTTTTTTTTTTTTGGTCTTTTCGAGACAGGGTCTCCCTGTAGCCCCAGCTGTCCTGGAACTCACATTGTAGACCAGGCTGGCCTTGAACTCACAAAGATCCGCAGTTCTTCTTGATCATATACTGTAATTTTCTAGAGTAATATTCCCCTGTTTAAATAACTGTGTAGGTTTTGTGTCTTGCTTGAGCCTAGATTATAATCTATACCTCCCTGTTGATTCTCCAAGTACTTTTATAAAACCCCCAAACTTTGTAGGACAATCTACAGATTGTTTATAAGCATAGAGCAAATTTAAATGGCCAATATACATCATGTTTTCAGTATCATAAAAATAATTCCTTTATGTCAGTTAGAATGATATGGTAGAGAAATTGATTTTTTTCTTAAAAGTGGATTTTATGTACCCAAAACATGGATGCATTACACCAGAACTCAGCAGACTGCTTTTGTCTTATCTGTACCAGGAGAATAGGAAAAGTGACTGATGTTGCCATTTCATCTTCTCTATAAAGCAAAGATTCTGTGCTTGATTTATACATTCCTTTAGAGTTGTTAACCTTTATCCTTGAAAGTGTTTATAATGATTCCATTAACAACCTAACTGCACTAAAAGGTAGTTCAACCCCATTTTTGCAAAACTGTTTTATACTTTTTTTTGCAGAAAAGAGTCTGAAGGCTAAAGTTCTTATCATCACAGGAGATGAGTCAGTACTGCCCCAGGAAATATATGGAATTCTAATTATCAAAAGACTGAAAATCTTACAGTTGCTTCCATTGTACCTTTAGAAGTGTGAGTGAGTTTTTAAATTTTTTTTTCTGGGAGTTCAATATTAATTTCTACTCTTCCTTAGGGGATTTTCACCAATGGTGGGTGATTGACCTCTATGAGATGAAACTGCTCAGACCTCTTCCAATTCAGAAGGCTTTTATGGAACCATGATAATTATGCTCTAAAAACTCGAAGCAATTTTTAAATGACATTTCATCATAAAAAGTTTAAAGTAACAAAATCATCCTCAATTCTACCATCTAAAGAGAGGTCCTATTAACATTTTGATATATGGTCTCTAATTTTCCCACAAGCATGCATATACCCATGTAGCATAAAGCATTTGCAGGGTCTAGATGCTGGAGATGTAAGTATGTGGCTATTCTCAGTTGAATGAAGACATTCTAGAAAGATAGATGCATCCTCCAATGGGGCTATCAAACGTCTGAACCAATGGCCTCCAAGAAGGAATTTCTCCAGGCAGCTAATTCCAGGAAAAGGAAAGGGCTCAACCCTAATGCTAGCCAGAGGGCTAGCTTAGCTCTTGGAATGAGATTTCTTACACTGACAACCTGTTGGACCACTTTATAGGAGAGATAAATTATCTGAAGTTCCTGTACTTCTGGGTAGTATTGACAGCTAATATTATTACTGGGGTCAGTGTTGGATGGGGTATCCAAGGCTCTTGATACCTTATTCACAGAATTAAAATAAAGGCCCTCACAGATTGCAGTGGTGTCAGGGGAATTCATGTAAAAGCAAGTTGATATACAGGTTGGATATACTGCAATGGAACATCAGGTGATAGAGTATTTTAGCCCTCCAGGTAATTGACTGGTACTACTTTACGGGGTCTAGAAAAAGGCAGAGTGAGTCGTTAAGGAACACAGTATGAGTAGTTCTCCAGTTTGATTGACAAGCTTGGATTATGTAAGGCTTTTCACACTACACATCTACCAATAATGAATTTAATTTTCATTAGTGTATACCCAATTATGCACAGGTATAAGATAGTAAATAAAGTGGTTTCCATAAAAGCTCAGATAAAGGGCACAGTTTGGTTTACTAATCCATGCCAGATTAATCTGTACCCAGAATTATTTCCTAATACATTTGAACATTTGAAAATGAAGTGTCTATGACAGAAGAATTTTTTCCTTGCTGATTGTCAGGGAAAGGAAAGACATTTCATAGTTCTCAGTGAAGTGAAGGCTTAGCTCGGTACAGGAGAGGATCCTAGGTTGCTAGGTGAATTGGTAGAAGCGGCTGCATGCACAGTATATGCAGGTGAGCATCCAAGAGTGCCAAGTGTATTTTTAGAAGAAAGATATGTATATAGTTCAGGCTGAGTGGGTCCTAGATGGCTGAGATGGTCCCTGTGTTTGCCTGCCTCAATTTAACCTACAGCTTATGGAATAATTTATAGACATAGAGACTGCAGTATAATTTGAGTTTCACTATTTTTGCTGGGTTACCTTCAGTTGTCAACTTGACACACCTGGGTGGAAGAAACCTCAATTGAATAATTTCCTCCATTGGACTGACCAGGGCACATGTCTGTAGGGTATGTTTTTGATCGTTGGGTGATGGGGAAGGGCCCAGCCCAGGGTGGGTGGATCCACACCTGGGCAAGTCCTCCTGGGTTGTATGAGACAGCAGGTCAGAGGGAGGCCAGTGAGCAGAGTTCCTCCTTGATCTGTGCTTCACCTATTGCCTCCAGGCTCCGGACCAGAGTTCTTACCCTGACTTGACTCATTGATAAACTGTGACCAGTGAGATCTAAGATAAAATACACCCTTTCCTAGTATATTAGTCACTTTTCTGTTGCTGTGATAAAACACCATGACCAAAGGAACTTATAAAAGGAAAAGTTTATTTGAGCTTACGATTGACAGTTCCAGGGAATTAGAGTCCATTGTGGCGAGAGGCATGGTGGCTGGAGCAGCAAGCCGAGGGTCACATCTCACAATGAGCACAGAAAGCCAAGAGAGAGCGACTGGAGACCACAAGGCTTGTTAAACTCACTAAGCTTGCCCCCAGTAATGTACTTCCTCTAGCATGGCCACAGAATACATACAGCAATGTATTTTATGCTACTTTTCAGTTCCTATTAAATCATTTGAGTGATTAGTTTTGAAAACATTAAGTGGTGATAGAATATTATATAGCTTTCTTAAGAAGAGACTGAATATTTCAGACAACAGTATAAATCTGTATAATCAGAAGCAGTCAGCAAAGGAACAGGGTAAAGCAGGTAGATACTAAGCTAAAAAACACAATACCTGTAACTCTGATGAACAGCAGGTGGCAATTACTTGTATAATTGTGGAACAGTGAAGGCTGGTGATGGTGATGTACCAGTAAGAGAATGACCCTACAGTAAAACATTGCATCCCCAAGCTAGTTTCTTATTATTCAAGGCAGGACAAGCCCACATATTATCACTCTAATTGTTAAAAATGAATTCAAGGGAGACCAATATTTTGCTGTATTGCTTTGGTGACCTTTGGTAATGCTCTCTGGCATTCAGAGGCCAGTTGTACCCTAGCAAGTGACGTCTCACAACATTTTTCATGCTCACACCAGGTCTTCAACAACAGGGACTTACTGCCTTTCTCCTTGCATATATCCCACTTATAGGCAAAAGGCCTTTATAATTTGGGGGGGCAGGTTTGAATCTCCTAGCCAACATCTCCTAGGCAGAATAATTCATTGCTGATGTCAGAGCTTTCCTGTAGTAATATATTTTGCTTAATTACACAACTTTTAAACACTTTACTATTGAATTTGGCTCTAGATAGAGAAATAGCCCTTCACAGTTCCTATGCCTATCAGTCAATTAATAAAGGGTAGTTATGCCTGTTTTATAGGAAATTAACACTGTAACAATTGGCTCTAGTTTACAGTTAGGGAGTGGTTTCATTACCATCATGTTTTTCTTTTTCTTATAAAGGGGAGAGGTAGGAAGGTTTCTCAGTATCTGGAAGGTAAACTTCATTAGGGCCCATTATAAACAGTTAACCCCAATA
>VZQC01010352.1:297491-346117 GCA_009823505.1 Rhizomys pruinosus | reverse complement strand
CTAACCTGTAGAGGATGTAAGCTTGTGGCATCAGCCATGGGTTATTTCTCCAAGGGGAGAGCCAATAGCCAATTAGATTTGGGATATACAGGCACATGGCTGCCTCTGCTGCACAGTATTTCCAGGCAGGTGAGGTGTAGCTGGTGCTGACGGTGGAGTCTTGCTTGACTCAGGGAGACCCATATTTGCTTTATTGGTTTAGTGGCCTTTGGTAACACTCTATCGCTTCTCAGCCTTTTGGCTAAGATCAAGTGTAGTATCTGTTCTTATCAGTTTAACTGTACTATTTATCAGAAATAATGATAATGTACTCAACTATGGTGCTTCTCAGTAAGACTGGATGATTGCAGTTCCATCTTAAAGCAAATAATGGAAACACCTTCATAACCTTTAAAAAGCAGCTGCATTTGGATTTTAGAAATTCATGGGTAAAATTTATAAATAGGTTCATTATTTTTATATACTTAGTTTTTGGTTTCAGAGCTCTTTGAGTTTATAAAACTAACATTTTTATAAGGAGAAAAAAAATCCTTGAAAATATCAACTCTGTGTTGCACAACAGATTTCAGTGTCACCACTGGGGCTACAGACTTGCAGTGTGATCATTCCCAAATAACTTACAATTTGAAAATGCATGTTAGTTACCAACTAGATTGTACCAATTCGGTAAGCCATTAAATCTGTTGTTTCAATGTCTGCTCCAAACTTTTAAAAATATACACTATCCTTGTGTAAACTAATAGAGAATAGTTGTTTATAAAGATACTCTGGAAAGCTGTACATTTTTATTTGAATAGTCATTACATAGCAGAGACCTGAGTTCAAACATTTTCAGATATGTTTGTTTTCACATATAACCATAGTTTTCAATTAGAAAGAATGTGACAAAACATTTAGGAGTTGTTTTTTTTTTTTTTTTTTCTTTATCTAGAAGTGTGTTTACAATAACATTTTGATCAAAGTATACATAGGCAAAAAGAAAATAAGTGAATTTGCTTCCTTCAGATACATATGGAATTAAAAAACTGGAGACCCTATTGATGAAGACAGGACATACTTTAGACACAGGAATTGGAGTAATATGGCTGGAACTGACCTGGAAGCCACCTCTTGAAGATTAGCTCTCATAGTATCTGAGGGTACTTTGAAAGCTCCTATGGGAGAAGAAAATCATTGCTCTAACTGTGCTGTCTAACCTAGTAACTACAATAATGACTGACCCAGCAAACTAGCACTGTTAGTGCAGTCATGACACTTTTATCCTGGGGATGATCAAGAGCTGTCTAATGGAGTTAAGGCCTGTTCAGTGGGAGGGAACTTATGCATAGTATTTTAAACATAGCTAAATACACATGGCTGGAGTGGTCAAAGATCCAAGAGAAAAACCTATATCTGTCACATCTCTAGACAAATATAATAATATGCTAAATATAGATCCTTATATAAAGAGGTATACAAGTATACCTCTCACTACTCATCAAAAAGCTGCTTCTTGCGACAGATGGAGACTATTACAGAGTTCTACAGCTTGTCAAACATGGAGAATGAGCATCTGTGAGGTTCCTACCCCTAAGTGACACATCTACAATGGGATTTCTACACCTAATTTCATGGAACAATGGAAGAGTGTGTAGAGAAAATATTAATGTATCTATCAATGCTTACCAATGAAGCTTCCTCATGTAACAAAGAGTAATGCATGCTGTAGGCCACAACAGGTAAATTGCAGATAATGAGACTTCAGAGAGTGTGTCCCTGGATAGGATTCCTATATTAAACCTCTTCCACCCAGGCTTCAGGGACCATTGTGGAAAATAGGGGGCAGAAGGACTGTAAGACCAGGGATGGTGTGTGACTACAAGGAAACAGAGCTCTCCAGTCTTCTGGGAACTTACTAATAGGAACTTACAGCAATGTTGACACCATGCACAAAACCCTTCAAATTCAAACCAAAGAAAAACCCAGCAAAAAGTTGAGGAAATGGGTAAGAAGGCCCAACTTTAGCTCAAGAACTATTGGCAACTAATCAATGATTGATGAGGGAGAGTTGGTCTTCTTTAAGGGAGTGATGACTTTTTAGACTCACACCAAGGGACATCTGGAGACACAAACTTGACTCAAAATGACTTAACTTATGTGACAGAATGTATGAAATCTCAGTGGGATCTAATGGGGTGTACAGATATGTGAGGATTTCTAAATATGATTAAAACGTATTGTGTGAAATGTACCAGCTTCAATAATTTTTAAATGCAGAACAACATTAAATAAGACTTCCAAAACCGAAATACCTGAACCTTGAAGAAACCCTTTTCCTAGATAACCTCAGTTAATATTCCATGTCTGTGTGTTTCCTAGTGTGTGTAGGCTATATATATTTGCATGGAAAGTGACCTTTCTGTTGGTAGTGTGTGTGTGTGTGTGTGTGTGAGTTTATGTGTATATATGAATGAGTGTGTGTATATGGGTGGGTATGTTAGTATGCATATACTTGTATATGTGTGCTTATGTAAAAATATATATCTATATTCATGTGTGGGCATGTGTATGTGTATATGCAATGTACTAGCCAGTATATGGAGTAAGTCCACTTTCATAATTGTGTTTGGTAACATTTGTGCAGTTAATGTTTCACCAGTGTCTGTTCCTTATTTCATCCTCATTGAAACTGCAACCTAGGTAACATCATTAGGGTAGTTCAAGTTCACACCTAAGTAATTAGTGTAACTTTCTTTTTCAAACTGATATTGTATACTTCTGAATAACAATCTGTTCTTGATTTTATCTTTTTAAATAAAGCTTTACATGACTAGTCATGTCTTTAATAAATTTATTTTCAAATAAATTAGTTTTTTAAGCTTAAGATTACCTTTTTTCTCCTTTTTTACATAATTAAATTTATAGCAGTTCCTTCGAAGGAAAATTGACAACTCAAAATAAGATTGCATTTGAATTAAAGCAAATTTCAGTAATTTGGTTTAATATAAACACAAGCTTGACTCTATAGGCCTTAACATATATGACAGAATGCATGAAATTCTATGGGTGGACTATTGGGTGAATACAGGGGAGGGTTCTAAATATGATAAAATATATTATAGGAAATGCACAAAATTTTGATAAAATATACACTAAAATTAAAAACACGTAAATTTATGCAAATATATTCAATTTTTTCTTGTTTATATTAACAAAACATTATTTTTTGTATGTAAAGTCAAGGGCAAAGTTCATTTACTGTGATATATGTTTAATGTTTCCAATTCAAATACTATTAGGAAAGCCATGTAAAATAAATTTAGGGGAAATTTTATATATATTATATATATTTTTTCTATTGAACATTATATGGCAAGACAATTTATTCATCTTGAATGAACACTTTTTTTAAATGTGTTCTTAAAGATACTATGGAGACAAAAGATAAACTAGAGTTTATGATGTTTTCTTCTGTCGATGCTGCTTTGATGTTTAAAATATTCATTGGATATCAGTTTGGATGGCTTCTTCTCTTAATGAGAATTAGAAATATCACAATTGTGGTTAGTAAAAATAATTTCACTAGTTATAGTACACAAACTTTAACTTAAACAGAAGGTATCTTGTTTGATTATGACTAGTTTCTGAAGCACTACTGTGCTGGATGGCTTTAGTATCCAACTTGACACACCTGGGTTGAGGGAGTCTCAGTTGGGGAATTGGCTCCATTGGATTGGCCTGTGGCCACGTCTGTGGAGTATCATCTTGATTGTCAGGCAATGTGGGAGGGCCCAGCCCACAATGAGTAGTGCCACAATGGGCAGGTTGTTGTATACCATTTAAGAAGGCAGGCTGAGCATGAGCCAGGGAAACAAGCCAGTGAACAGCATTCCTCCATGGCTTGTGCTTCAGCTCCTGCCTCCAGGTTCCTGCCCTGAGTTCCTGCCTTGGGCTCCCTAAATGATGAACTGTGATCCTGGAGATGTAAGCAGAATAAACCCTTTCCTCCCCAAGTTGGTGTTGGTCAGAGTGTTTAGTCACAGCAATGGAAGACAAACTAGAACAACTAAATGTTTCTCCCTTTTCTGGTTTATAACATAAATATATTCTCCCATAACAAATGCATATATTTACTTTCTGTTCCCTCTTTAAATTCAGAAACCTTCTCCCATATCAATATTCTCCTGTTATTTAATTTTTCTAGTTTTCTAAATATAAATGTACTAACTACAAATATAATGGCTATTAATAAAATGCAATATGTTATGACAAATTCCTTTTAATTCTAGGAACAAATTCAAGCATATCTGTGTAAATGAAAAGAGAAGACATATATCATATTGTGGAGACATATAATGTAATGGGGTGTAAGTGCATGTTTCCAAGTAGGGTTTTATAGTTCAAAGGAATGATTGTATTGTTTCTTACCAAAGACATGATAGATCATGTAGAAGTAGTTCTCATTCCTATTATTTTTAGTTTCCAATTTTGACTCAACAGTGTCATAAAGATGATGATTCAATCAATCACCATATGGATAATCAGGGAGTTAGGAGTCAGAAAAAAGATTTCTTTTGATGATGGGTTCTTCTCTCATTTTGATATTGCTGACCTGTGCAGGATGAAAATCACTCTTCACCATCCCTTTGTTACTCCTGACAGTCTTAAAGCAGGATCTGATTCAGACTGCTTAATAGGTGAAGAGAGAAAAATGAAACATAAAATAGCTAGAAAAAAAGCATGCTGTAAATACCTGGAGTTTTTTTTTTTTTTTTTGAGTTTGTTAGCTACTTATGTGCAAATGAAGGCATTTAATTGTTATGTGTCTTCAGTGATAAATGGAGGAAAAAGTCTTGAATAAATTTCCCATTATAAAATGAGAAATTGTCATGCTCTGCCCTTTTCATTTGCTCCTGAGAAAGGTGAATTCATCTAAAAAAAAAAAATCACACCGCCAGAACTACTTTTATTCAGCTAATGAACTGCAGTAACTTGGGAAATGGCACAATGTTAGATGGTATTCGAGAGCAGGAATAATAACACTTCTGTATTATTAAATTAATGGGGGGATTTTATAAAACCTCATTTTATTCTCCATCAGATTTTCCTAGGAAATAATGAGTGACAAGTAGGAGAGGGCCAAGGAGTTGCACAAGTTGAAGCATCATTTCTAATAAGGGCCCTTGGATCCCTAAGGGAGTAGTTCTTGGATCCCTAAGGGAGTAGTTTTTTTTTTTTTTTTCAGATTCAAAATTTGCTTTTTTAGTTCAGGGTTAAAGACAGGCTAAGGCCCTGGATACTGTTTTCTGAAGTGTCAGCATAGCAGATACTGCCTTCTGCAGGAAAGACGGTTCATTAGGGATTCTGCCTAGTCTTAAATTGGGAGACAAGACATGAACTTATTTTAAGAATGAGAAATTAGCTGGGTGTGGTGGTGCACGCCTTTAATCCTAGCACTGGGGAGGCAGAGACTGGCAGATCTATGTGAGTTCAAGGCCAGCCTGGTCTACAGAGTGAGTTCCAGTTCAGCTGGGGCTATAGGGAGACCCTGTCTCACACATGCACACACACAAAAAAAAGAATGAGAAATTGATTTCTTTTAGAATATCACAGCTATAATACCTCCTCTTCTCAAAAGAAACCTGAGATTTATAGAGTAGTATAGGTCTCTACTAATATATATATCTATATATATTATATATAACACTAAGGCATCAGGTGATTTTGAAAGAAAATATATTCTCTGATCTCATAACTAATTCCATATCCATATTTCCATTACAATTACTGTATTTATATTGGTATTGAAACTACTATTGTTGTTCTAATTTCTCAGCTATGAGCAGCACTGCAATGCAGAGGGAATTCCATTTTCTGTTTATATTAAACTGCCAGATACATGTACAGAAATAGTTGCAAAATCATGCTGCAACTGAATCTATGTTCTAAGAGTACACATTGAAGAAAATCTTTAAATTTCCTCAGAGCCCTTGAATATGGAGTACCCTAAAAACATTGTTGTTGAATAGGAAATGTTGCTACATTCCTAAGAGAAATCTGTGTTTCTAAGATAGATTGGCTTTATCGTTTTGCTCTAGGCACAAGTTAATGTTGGATAGTGCAAGATTTTATTTTATTTTTTTACTGCGATGGTCTTATTTCATGTACATAAACTCAGAGTGCTATCACTTATGGGATGGTATTAGTTAAGTACAACCACAAAAAAACATTTTTATGAGAAAAGGTCTGAATGAGGCAGACAAACTTAATATTAAATTTTCTGTCGTCTCCCTCATTACTTTGGTAGATGTCTTACATTAAAGGCAGTGAAGCAAGGAATCAGTAACCTGAGTCTCTGCCATTTCTGCAATGCTACAGTTATAAAATTTATACAGAAGCTATGTATGTTGAGTGTGCTTTCTTAGAATACCTGTGCTCTGGGCCAGAAATTATGCCTTTATTATGATTCTTCAAGGTGTTTCTATTTCAATTTATGAGTAGAAACCACTGTTATTAATAAATCCAGGAAAGTAGAAAATATTGAACAAGGAGCCATTGTTTATACATTATATGCAATATTTGCATGAATGCACAAATGCTGGTTCAAAATTTATACTTCTATTGAAAATTCTGTTAAAAATCATGAGCTAACACTTATTACTTTGGAATTGAAAATTTATAGTCATATGTAAATCAGTGAGAAATTTCATTTTTCTAAACAGAATTAGCTTTATATTTCCTTCTAAAAAAAGACAGTATTTCCTTTATACAGTGGGCAAATAAACTTTATTTTGTCCTAGGTATTTTTAGAGATTTCTCATACATTTCTAACTCATATATTGTCCATAATTGTGTGCATCCTGTAGCTGTTGAATTTATTGGATTAATTAACTTGGATTGGAAAGATAAGTCCCATCAATGATTTTTGGCATCTCTGTAGCTTGGTTTACTTTATACTCTGTGTCAGTATTAGCCTATTATGGGAAAATTTTCATAAAATGGGTGAACTTGCAAAGTATAACATTCAGTAAAGTCACCAAATTCAGAAAGAAAATAACTTCATGTTTTTTTTTCTCATGTGGATAAGAGCCTGATCTATCTATCTATCTATCTATCTATCTATCTATCTATCTATCTATATGTAAAAAGGTTGAGTGTTGGCATAGCATAATATTTAGAAAGGAGACCAAGAGAATAATATTAGTGATGAGGAAGGATGGACTATTGGCAAAAGAACACACAAGTCATGATAGAAGTTTAAAAGGTACTTTATTTCTAAGTTCAATTATATCACAGCAAATATTTTTTTTTAATGTTGGACAAGTGAATACTACTTTCTGGGTATTCATCAAGTGAGGGTGATAATTTTTTTTAAATGTGATCAATGATGAGAATGTAGAACCTTAACGGAAGCTCCATGGCTTTAAAATGGCCATTATAATTGTACAGAAGTTCCCTGAGGTTTATGGAGTTTGGGATTGGCCAATTATGTGAGTGATTTTCTTTTTTATTTTATTTTTTATAAAATACGTTTATTGATGTTTTGCTTATTTCATACATCATTGCTCAGTCCTGTTTAGACACATTCCACTTTCCATGTCCCTCACCCTACCCCAGTTCATGCATTCTGCCATACATTTCTTGCATCTTTTTCTCAGTCTTTTAAAAGTATTTTTCTGCAGAGGTTTATTATTTTAGGTCAAGGATAACTGTTTCAATCAGTTCTTTGAACCAGTCCTTATGTTGTTGTTGCCTCCCATTTGTATTGCTCCAAAATATGTCTATATAAACATCACATATATACCAAATTATTACCTCTGAAAATAAGCTGTTAATTCCAAAATATATTTAGGGAATTCACATTTTTCCTTTAATTTTATATTACTCTTTTTTTTTTTTTTGAACTGGGGCGGCAAATATGTTTGAGATCTAGGCTAGCTTGGTCTACATAATAGAGTTCAAGACCCAAAAAGTGTTCTGTTGGAATTCTAAGGATTAACTGACTCTAAAAATTTATCTTGTATTTTGTTCAAATTGGAAATCAATGCTGTGTGTTGGGCTGGAAAAAGTAATTCAGTGTCTTTTTTTATATTACTCTTAAATATTAATACATAACTTTACTCATATACCTCAATAACAAAGTCTGAAAATAAGTGGTAAGTTAATCCTAGAGCCAGTTAAGGATTCACATTATAACAGCACAGTTGCTTTCAGATAAAAAGAAATGTAACATTAACATTGCTCAGCTTGCCTTTCAACTAGGCTTCTGGTGCTACCACCCACAAATAAGGGAAACCATTCCCCATTTATTTTGTTTTGTATTGTTTTGTTTTGTTTTGTTTTGTTTTGTGGGGGGTTTGTTACTTCACTTAGCATAATGGCTTCAAGTTCCATCCATTTATCTTTAAAGTTCATGATGTCACTTTTTTTTTCTTTTATTTGTTTATTTTAAGGGATTCTACAGTATAAAAGCACAGTTGTTTTCAGATAACATTGACGTTACTCAGTTTGCCATACAATTAGGTAATTGGTGCATTTTTTTTGAAGTGAGCCAAATTATTACGCATAAGCAATGAATGTAAGTAACATTCATGTAAAACCAATTTGCAAGTATCTATGTCCAAATTTTGAACAACCCAAGGCTAGAGAGCATTACCAACGACCACTACAGCAATACAGCAAAATGTTGGTCTCCTTGAGCCAAGCAAGACTCCTCCATCAGTATCAGCTATACCTCAACTGCCTGGAGATACTGGGCAACAGTGGCAGATTTGATAATTATATATATATATATCTATATATAGATATATCTTTATTATTAGATAAGATATATACCCAAATCATATTGGCCTAATTAAACTTTCTCCTTGGAGGACATAACCACAGTGGCATGCCCCAAGCTTAATGTCCTTCTAGTTTTAGGAGATGTTTATAAGCCACAATAAGAATTGTCACACTTTATGAGAAACCACGTTTGTGGATTAGCATACCAATCCAAGCATCTTTGTCTATGCCTACACTAGCTTGGTTTCCATAATAATTAGTACTCCTTATTAATGCCTGTACATCCAATTGCTTGTGCTTTGTTAGTGATGACTATAAAACGGGTAATCACTGGATAAATGTCAACCCTTAAGGGGACAAACTGAAACAGTCGAGAGTCCCAAAATGACATCTTCCAGAGAAAATAGATGGTTTTTGCTTCCAACCCACTTGTGCCCCTTTCCCAAATCCTAGGGAACAAAAACTTGGGAAGAGGAGGTGCGTGGTAGATATGTAAGACTGCGGAGAGATGGGGTCTAATCATGGAGACACCTCAAGGCAATATAGACTGGACTCCTATTGATCAACTTGCTTGTGCAATACAAGCTTCTTCCAGCGGACTAATGGGGAAACCATTGGGTGAATGTCATCTTTCTTATGCCTGCATAGAACACCATTGTGTAGATATACCACATTTTTGTATCTATCCACTCATTTATTGAGGGCATTTGGGTTTGCTTCCAACTCTTTGCTATGGAAGGAGCTGTACGTAAACATAGATGTGAAATTGATGAAGACATAGAAGATAGAATAAAACCTCCCATGCTCATAATGGGGACAAAACATGTAGTTAAAAATGTCCATCCACCAAACTGGTGTAAGATTTAATGCAATCCAATCAAAATTCCCCAAGAGCTTCTTCACAAGGCTTGGAAATTATCCTCATTCATTTGGAAAAACAAACCCTGAATAGCCAAAGTAATCAGCCCCTAGTGAAAAGAGCATACAGGGGGGATCACTCTACCAGACATCAAACTATGCTACAGGTCCTATAGTCATAAAACAGTTGGGGGTAAGCTGGCAAAAAAAGAGAACCTAGCGGTTAAGAGCACCGACGCTCTTGCAGAGGACCCAGGTTTGATCCCCAGCACCCACATGGCGGCTAAGAACCGTCTGTAACTCCAATTCCAGGAGAACTCCAGTTCCAGGGGAATCTGAGACCCTCTTCTGACCTCTGCGGCATTGCACGACACGGATGCACAGACCTGCATGCAAACAATACATTCATACACATACAAAAATAAATAATAATAAAAAAATTAAAAAAAAAAACAGCTTGGTACTGGCACAAAAACAGTCCAGTTCATCAATGGAACAAAACTGGAGATCCAAACCTGAGCACATACAATTTCAGCCACCTCATATTTGACAAGGGGGCCAAGAAGACAAAATGGAGGAAAGACAGCATCTTCAGTAAGTGGTGTTGGCAAAACTGAATCACCACCTGTAGAAGAATGAGATTAAACCCCTACCTCTCGCCCTGTACAAAAGTCAATTCCAGATGAATCAAAGACCTCAACGTGAAACCCAAAACTCTGGAGGTGATAGAAGAGAAACTTGGCAACAGACTACAAGACATAGGCATAGGAAAAGACTTCCTAAATCAGACAGCAGCTGCACAAGAAATAAGATCGACAATTGACAAATGGGACCTCATTAAACTCAAAAGCTTCTGTATATCAAAAGAAACAATAAAGAAAGTGAAGAGAAAACCCACAGAGTGGGAGGAAACCTTCACTGCAGATACATCGGACAAAGCATTAATTTCCAGAGTATACAATCTGCGGAAGAGGGGGCATGGTTAAATGTAAGGGCTCAGATTGGGGTGAATGGTGAAAGTACAGCAATATAGTCTGGACACTCATTTGATCAACTTGATTGAACATACAAGACTCCCCCAGCTGGATGGTGGGACCCATGGGCTGTGTGGGTTTGGGCACAACTGCTTGCAATTTGGTTTTACATGAAGCATGCTTGTACTCGTAAATTATTACTTATTGTTAAAAAATGAAAAAAAAAGAAGTAATAAAAAAAACATAGATGTGCATGTATCTTTGTGGTAGGATGAGTCTTGTGGTTATATACCCAGGAGTGGTATGGATGTGTCAGGTGGTAGGTTCATTTTGAGTCTTTTAAGGGTTCTCCACACTGCTTTCCACAGTGATTGTATGAGTTTATATTCCCACCAGGAGTGAATGAGGGTTCCCACAACCTCTCCAGCATTTGGTGTCTTTTGTTTTGTTGATCTTAGCCAGTATTATCAGAGTGAGATGATATCTGAGAGTAGTTTTAATTTGCATTTCCTTGATAATTAGAGATGTTGAATGCTTTTTAAGATGCTTCTCAGCCATCTTTATTTCCTCACTGGTGAAGTCTCTGTTCAGCACTTTACTCCATTTTTGAGTGAGTCATTTGTTTTCTTATTTCTTTGTTGTTTGAGTAGTTTATAAATTTTGGAAGTTAATGTTCTTTCATATTTATCAGTGGTGAAGGTTTCCTCCCACTCTGTGGGTTTTCTCTTCACTTCCTTGATTGTTTCTTTCACTGCATAGAACCTTTAAATTTTACTGAGTTCTCACTTCTCAATTGTTGACCTTATTTCCTGCCCAGCTCCTGTCTGATTTAGAAAGTCTTGTCCTATGCCTAGGTCTTGTAGGTTGCTGCTAAATTTTTCTTTTACCACCTTCAGAGTTTTGGGTTTCATGTTGAGGTCTTCGATTCACTTGGAGCAGATTTTTGTACAGAGGTAGGGGTTTAATTTTGTTCTTATACATGTGGTGATTCAGTTTTGCCAGCACCATTTGCTGAAGATTCTATCTTTCCTCCAGAGAGCTTTTTTTGCCCCTTTATCAAATATGAGGTAGCTGAACTTGTATGAGCTCAAGTTTGGATCTACAATTTTGTTCCATTGGTCAACTGGTCTGTTTTTCTGCCAGTACCAGGCTGTCTCTACGACTATAACCCTGTAGTAGCTTGAAGTCCATTAAGATGATCCCCTGTATTTCATTTTTCACTCAGGGTTGCTTTAGCTATTCTAGGTCTGTTTTTCCATGTGAATTTAAGGATTGTTTTTACAATTCTGTGAAGAAACTCATGGGGATTTTAATTGGGATTACATTGAATCTGTACATTAATTTGTGTAAAATGGACATTTTTAGTATACTAATTTTTCCAGTCCATGAGCATTGGAGGTTTTTCCATGCTTTGATGTCATGTTCAATTTCCTTCTTTAGGGTTTACAATTTTTGTTGTGGAGATCTTTGGTGTTTTTTGGTTAGGTTTCTTTCTAGGAGTTTTCTGGTGAATGTTAGCATCCCTTAGGTAAACTATCATATCATCTGCAAACAGGGATAGTTTGACTTCCTCTTTTCTTTTCTTTTTTTTTTTTTTATTTGGGATGATGTTGGCTTTGGGTTTGTTGTATACAGCTTTGATTATATTTGTGAATGTTCCCTTCATTCCAATTCCCTCTAGAGCTTTAAACATAAAGGGATGCTGGATTTTGTCAAAGGTTTTCTCTGCATGAATTGAGATGGTTCTGTGATTTTTGTCTTTCAGAACATTTATGTGCTTTATGATATTTTTTGATTTACATATGTTGAACCATCCCTGCATATCTGGTATGAATCCAACTTGATCATGATGGATGATCTTTTTGATATGGGTCTGTATGCTATTTGCAAGTATTTTGTTGAAAATTTTTGCATCTGTGTTCATTAATGATATGGGTCTATAGTTTTCTTTTTTTTTTGTTGCCTGGTTTTGGTATTAGAATGATTCTGGCTTCACAGAAGGATTTTAGGAGATTTCCCTCTGTTTGTATCCTTCTGAAAAGTTTAAGAAGTTATGGTTGTAAGACCTCTTTAAATATTTTANTGGAACTCGCTATGTAGACCAGGCTGGCCTTGAACTCACAAAGATCTGCCTGCCTCTGCCTCCCAAGTGCTAGGATTAAAGGCGTGCGCCACCACACCCAGCTTGACTTCCTCTTTTCTAATTAATACTCCTTTAATTTTCCTTTCTTGCTTTATTGCCCTAGCAAGCATTTCAAGGACTATATTGAAGATAAGTGGTGATGGGGGAAGCCTTGCCAATTTCCTGCCTTTAAGGTGAATGCTTCGAATTTTTTCTCCATTTAGGATGATGTTGGCTTTGGGTTTGTTGTATACGGCTTTGATTAGATTTAGGAATGTTCCCTTCAGTCCAAGTCCCTCTAGAACTTTAAACATGAAGGGATGCTGGATCTTGTCAAAGGCTTTTTCCACATCAATTGAGATGATTGTGTGACTTTTGTCTTTCAGTCCATTTATGTGTTTTATGATATTTATTGATTTATGTATGTTGAACCATCCCTGTATCTCTGGTATGAATCCAACTTGATCATGATGGATGATCTTTTTGATGGGAGTCTGTTTGCAATTTGCAAGTATTTTGTTGGGAATTTTTACATCTGTATTTATTAATGAGATGGGTCTATATTTTTCTTTTTTGGTTGTGTCTTTGCCTGGTTTTGGTATTAGAGTGATGCGTCCATAGAAGGAGTTTGGGAGATTTCCCTCTGTTTGTGTCCTTCTGTGTAGTTTGAGTAGTAATGGTTGTAAGACCTCTTTAAATGTTTTATAGAATTCTACTGTGAAACCATCTGAGCCTGGGCTTTTTTTAGTTGGAAGGTTTTTTATTACATTTTCAATTTCCTCAGTTGTTATGGGTCTATTTAAACTGTCAATCTCTTCTTGGTTAAGCTTTGTTGGTTCCCAGGATTTCAGACATTCATCCATTTCTCTTAGGTTTTCAAACTTAGTAGAATGTAGTTTTTTTTTCACCTTGTACAAAAGTCTATTTGAAATGGATCAAAGACCCTAATTTAAAGCCTGAAACCCTGAAACATCTCTATGGAAATACAGGGGATACAGTTCAGGATATTGGAATAAGCAGGAAATTTCTGAAGAGAACATCAATAGCACAGGAACTAATCCCTAGTATCAAAAGATGTCAATTAAGAGCACTGGCTGCTCTCGCGGAGAACCTGGATTCAGTTCCCAGCACCCATGTTGGCTAATAACCATCTATAACTCCAGATCCAGGGGCTCCAACACCCTCTTCTGACCTCTGTGGGAATTGCACACTTGTGGTACCCCTACTCACACATATGCAAAACACTCATACTACTTTAAATGTGCCTGCAAAGCAAAGGAAACTATCAGCAGAGCATACACATAGACAGCTTTCAGAATGGGAGAAATCTTTATCAGGTATACATCAAACAAGAGGGTAATATCCAAGAATACATAATAACTGCAAAAATTAAATACCGAGTAGATAAAATTACCAATAAATAAGTGGCTAAAAAATTGAATATACAGTTTCAGAAAAAAGAAATAAAAATGGCCAAAAACAGTTTTAAGAAATGTTCAACAACTCTATTCATGAGTAAATCAAAATTACTTTGAGATACCACCTTAACATAGAGTATATCAAGAAATCCAACAACATATATTGTAGCACCTACTGGAGAAAGAGGAGCCTTAGTCACTGCAGATGGGAATGTAGAGTATAGTTTTTTGAAGTATTCTCTTATGATTATCTGGATTTTTTTCTTTCATAGGTTGTGATGTTTCTCTTTTCATCACAAATTCTATTAATTTGGTTTTGCTCTTTCTTTCTTTTGGTTAACTGGGCTAGAGGTCTGTCTATCTTTTTATCTTTTCAAAGAACCACCTTTTGGATTCATTTTTTTTTTTTTTTTTTTTTTTTTTTTTTTTTTTTTTAGTTCCATGAACACTTTTATTTCATTCTTTATTTATTTCTTGACCCACTCATTATTCAGGATGGTGTTGTTTAGTCTCTATGTGTTCTTATAGCTAGCCTGACTTAGTCTGGTGTTAATATTGAGCTTTATTACACTGTGGTCTGATAGAATGTATGAAATCATTTCAATCCCTTTTATATTTGTTGAAGTTTCTTTTGTGTCCTAGGATGTGGTTGATTTTGTAGACTGTTTCATGGGATGCTGAGTAGAAAATATAGTCTCTGGTGTTTGGGTGGAATAGTCTGTAGATGTCTGTGAGGTCCATTTGTTGTATTGTATTGCTCAGTTCCAATGTCTCTCTGTTTATTTTTTGTCCAGTTGATCTATCCAAGGAGCTCAGTGGAGTATTGAAGTCCCCCACTGTTGGTATGCTGGGATTAATCCATGTCTTGTGGACCTGCAGAATTGTGTTATATAGTTCAGTACACCTGAGTTTGGTGCATAAACATTTAGGATTGTAAAGTCTTCCTGATTAAATGTTCCTTTGATAAGGATGAGTAGCCATCTTTGTCTCTTCTGATTGATTTTACTCTGAGTCCTGTTTTGTCTGATATTTAAATAGCAACCCCTGCTTGCCTTTTGGTCCCATTTGCTTGGAATATTTTTCCATCTTTCACTTTGAGTTGGTTTCTGTCCTTGAGGGTGAGATGGGTTTCTTGTAAACAACATACAGATGGATTCTGTTTCCTAATCCATTCTTCCAGTCTATGTCTTTTGATTGAGGAGTTTATACCATTATATTTAAGGTCATCATTGAGATATGTGTGTTGCTTCCTTTCAACTTATTCTTTGTTTCCATTCTTGGTCTAAGTTTGTATTTATGCTATTTTGTTTTTATTACTTTCTCTCTTTAGTTGTTTGGGGATAGTTGCTCCTTTCCTCTGTTCTTTCAATTTCTTTGAGAATTTTCTGAAGCGTTGGTGTTTTTGAGATATATTCTTCCATTTTGCTTATGTCATGAAATATTTTTCTTTCTCTTTCAATTATAATTGACATTTTTTCTGAGTATTGTAATCTGGGTTGGCATCTAAAGTCATTTAGCACCGTATATAGTATGCTCCAGGTTCTTCTGACTTTCATAATTTACACAGAGAAGTCAGGTGTAATTCCAATGGATTTCCCCTTATATGAAATTTGTTGATTATCTCTTGTGCCTTTCAGTACTTTGTCTTTGTTTTGAGCATGTAACATTTTAACTATGATATGGCATGGGGAATTTTTTTTCTGGACTTGTCTATTTGGTGTTGTATGTGCTTCTTGTATTTGTACAGGTTTGTCCTTTTCTCAGTTTGAGAAAAACAATATTCTGTTATCCTGGTGAAGATCTGATCAATACCATTGTCTTGGGATTATTTTTCCTCTATCTGTATAAAGTGGAGATTTGGTCTTTTCATAGTATACCACACTTCCTGGTTATTCCACTCTTGCATTTTTTTTTTAAGTTTTTTCACTTGAGCATTTTAGTTGTTCTGTGTTATCCTGCAGGTCTGATATTCAATTTTCTGCTCCATCCATCCTGCTTCTGAGGCTTTCTCCCATCCTTTCCTGTCGATTGGATGAATGTTCCATTTCCTTTTTCATTTCTTCCTGTGATTTCTTTATATTTCCATTTTTTTTTGAGCTTGTTTTTCTCTACTTGTAGCTCTTTGCTTTGCTGGTCTGTTTCTTCTTTTCATTTCAGCCTGGGATCATTTCAGTGTTTCCACTTCCTTCTGGAGTTTTTCATTCTCTCCCTCTGGTTCTTTTCAGAGTTTGTGTTTCTCTTCCTCTAGTTCTTTTTGGAGTTTGTCATTCTCTCCCTCTAGTTCCTTCCAGAGTTTATCATTCTTCCCTTCGAGATCCTTCCTGAGTTTTTCATTTTCTCCCCTTATTTCTCTGATTTTTCTTTATATTCTTTGATTTTTTTGAATATGTCTTCTAAGGTCCATGTCTTGATTTCCTTCCAGAGGGATCTCATTGTAAGGATCTTCTATGGTATTGGTCGAGTTTGGTGTGGATTTATTATGAGCTTTTCTCATGTTGTTATTTGTGTGTGTGTGTGTGTGTGTGTGTGTGTGTGTGTGTGTGTGTGTGGCTTCAGCACGTGGATTTTTTTGTTGTTGTTGTTGTAGTTTGGTTTCTGGTGCTAATCTCAAATGTTAATATGGAGGATTGGTTGTTCACTCACTGTGGTTCTTGCCCTTCAGTTCCTCTACATTGTCTGTGCAACCTAGAATCACTAACACCGTGCCCACTAGATTGTGGGACCATGACTCCACCAGCTTACTGGATCATCTGTTCCACAACTGGGGGGGGGGGCGTTGCTACCCTGGCCCACGCTGCTGGCCCCCTGAGCTTGCACTGGTCTCCTGGCCTGCTGACTTAGCATGGCTGGGTGACTCTGCCCACTGAGTGTATTTTTTTAAACCAGGTATGTAATATGTCTATTTGTGAGCTAACTAGAATACAGATGTTATCATATCATATTTTAATAAAATAGTTAAATTATACTAACACTTATTGTAAATATTGTTAGTTTTCTCTTCAATTAACTAATATAATGTTTACTTATCTATGAAATAATAAAATTTCTTAGATTTCAAATCCAAGAATGATTAATCCACATGGTTCCAGAACCAAGAATTCCCTCTGTTCAATGTGGGGGAATACACCGTTGTCAGTAGAGTGACTTTATAAAGTTAGCATAATTATATTTTCTTTAGCATTTCAGGATAAAAGGGAAGGTTATCTTTCTCCTATTATTTTTTTTTTCTGGAAGGAATTGTATACCAAATGAGGAAATCTGTCAAATTACAGATGTTACTTATTTACCTTATCCATTAAATTTGGACTATTTTTTCTGAGTTCCCTGAGTCAGTAGTTCATTTACAACCAATTTTGGTCACATTTTCTTTTTTGATATCCTATTAGTATTCCTGCTCACTCACTTGCAAGATACCAGCATATTGTAGTGTCCCAGTCAATTTCATAGTGAATACAATAATACTATCACTGTTTATTAGGAATACAAGTACTCATTCCAATGAGCCTCAATGCTGGAAAGCTGTCTTTGTAATCAGAACCACTGAGAATAATTCAATCTTCATTTTTGCTTTAATCTCTTGAAGTAGATATCATGTATTGCTCTTGTGGTATGCATTTTCATGTAGCAATTTTTAGTTTTTGCTTCTTTTTTTTTTTGGTCTTTTTGAGATAGGGACTCCCTGTAGCCTCAGCTGTCCTGGAATTCACTCTGTAGAGCAGGCTGGCCTTAAAATCACAAAGATCTGCCTGCCTCTGCCTCCCAAGTGCTAGGATTAAAGGTGTGTGCCAACATGCCTGGCTAGTTTTTGCTTTGTATTCTCTTCCTTTTTTGTTTCTAAATCATGTTCATAGCTATATCTACAATTCTGTATAATTTTGAAAGTTGCTACAGTAGTTTGGTTTCTTTTAAGTCTTTTTGCTTAAACAAACAACACATTTTTTCCTTATATTCTCAAACAACAGTTTTGTTGACACACATCAGGAAAAATAAATTATCTGTCCAAAGTACTCTGCATTTGTAAAAACAGAAGTATCAAATCTCTACAAAAAAATGATTTATAAAGATTGCAAAGAGACTGAATGTAAAATAGCTATATAAAAACAAATGCAATCTAAACATATCATCTAGAACCAATCTGTGATTGTTCAAATGAGAATTTCTCCCATAAGTTCCAAGTAGTTGGACATTTTGTCCCTGTTTTGGGAGGCTTTAAAAGGTATGGCCATGCCAGAGATGGGTTTTGAGAGTTCTTAATCCTTGCAGGATTTTCAATTACCCTCTGCTCCTAGGACATCACTGTATAGAAAGACTCCTAATATGGAAGAAGTAGGCCAGTGTCCACCCTTCTGCCTGCTTGAAGACAGGATCACTCAGCTTCCTGTTGCTACCACCTCTGCCACCATGCCTCCTCCACCATCAGGGACTCTAATCCCTTGGAATCCTAAACTCAAATAAACTGTTCTTTCTATACATTGCATTTGTCATGGTGTTTTATCACAGCAACAGAAAAGTAGTTAATACAGGAGCTTTTACCAGAGAGTAGGCTGTTGCTTTGAAGATCCTGACCATGTGAACACAGAAGACTTTGGAATATTAGGCAAGAATAGCAGGTGAATGCTATTCAAATAGAGATTAACAGTTCATTGTAGTAAGAACCTGGAAGAAAGTAATGCTGAGTGCAACATAGTTCCAGAAGGAAATATGGACTTAAACGGTAACTGGGATATTTTGGCATAGCATCTGGTTGCTGCATACCTGCAGGCTAAGAACTTACCTGGGGCTAGGATGAAAAGTAATGGACTCATTTCTTTGATTGGGAAAATTTCAAAATAGCCTAAGGTTAAATCAGTGATGTGGTCATTAATAGTGAATATTATGGGAACCCACAATGAAAAAAAGAATCAAGTTGGGCAGAAAGAAATGCAGAATGTACACTTTATATAGAAAAAGGAGTACTAAGAAGATTCATTTTAGAGTCAGAGCATATGATGAAGAAGAGGCTCCCTTTGATAAGGAGATTCCAGCCATTAGGGAAGGGCCTAGAGATTTGTAATTATATGGTATAAAATACCTTTAGGGAAAGACAATATCCAGATAAACTTTTAACTTGTGATAGAGAAATGGCAGAAGGATTTTTTGCTCTTAGGACACCACTGTATAGAAAGGTTCCTTATGTGGACGAAGTAGACCAGAGTCCATCCCAGACTGACTGGTGAACTTGGTAGTGTTGTTCATATGGTGCTGGTTTTAGAGACATGAAAGATACATATACTGAAGGTGTCTGGTTATTTTAAGGTTTCAGAGAGCTTCCAAGGTCAAGCAGAATGCAGCTGATAGATCATTAAGTGAAACTGTGAGGTGAAGCCTGCTTGGCAGTGGAGATCCCAAGATTTTGGAGGTGCTAGAACAGTAAGATATCTGCCAAGAAGAGCTGCATACATACTTGGGCAATGGCCCAAGTGAGAGATGTATGTTATACAGCAAAAACACGGTGGTGCTGAAGCCTCTCAGACCTTTGGAAATAAATTCCCAGACCCCAGAAATGAAGCTACCAGACTTAGTGTTTGTCATGCTAATTGTTGGTCTTCTTTTGGTACAGCATTCCCTCAGCATGACTTCAGTCCTCTCTTTAGGAATGGGATTGTGTATTCAGTTCCATCATATGTGGGAAGTATGTAATAAGTCTTTTGATTTTATATGGGCTTACAACTAAGATATGGTCTTAAGTCACAGAAGAGACTTGGGACTCTGGATTTTTGAATAGTATTGAGCCTGGAAAATACTATGATGAGTCTTGGGAATGCAGACTAAAAGCATTTTATATGGTTATGAACTTATGGGGGCCAGGGAGTACAATATATTATTTAGAAAGAGAAGATCCCCTATAGGCTCCAAGTATTTGGACATTTTGTATCTATTTAGTGGAGCTGTTTTGGGAGGTTTTAGGAAGTGTGGCTATATTGGAGGTGGCCTTTGTCAGATTTCCAGTTGCCACTCCTTCCTGTGTCTGCTTGATGTGATATATTGGCCTTCTCCCTCAGCCTCCTCTGCATCCGTGCCTCTACTACCTTTTTGACCTCTAATGCTCTGGAAACATAAGCTCAAATAAACTCTTCCTTATATAAACTGCTTGATCATGGTCTTTTATCACAACAAAAGATAATTAACCAATAAACAATCCCAGAGCTTAAGGCAAGGCTTAAGTAAATCATGATATGAACATATTCCATCTATCAAAAATTTGTTTCAAAAGCTAAGTAAATCTACTTTATTCTTAAGCTAATTCACATACCTAAAATCTCTTCACTTGTTTTGGAAAGCTTCAGTTGTCAGCTTAACACATATGGGCAGAAGGGACTTCAAATGTGGATTTCCCTCCATTGGATTAAGTATGGCCACATTCGTGAGGCATTTTATTCCTTGTTGAGTGATGTGGGAGGGCCCAGTTCACTGTGAGTGTTGCAACCCCTGGCAAGTGAGCCTGGACTGTAGAAGAAAGCAGGCTGAAGACGGATGTAAAAACAGGCAAGTAAACAGCATTCCTCTGTGGTCTGTGCTTTAGCTCCTGCCTCCAGATTTCTTCCCTGAGTTCCTGCCCTGACTTCACTCCGTAATGAACTGTGACCTGGAACATATGACATAAAATAAATCCTTTTCTCCCCAAGTTGGTTTTGGCCAGTGCTTTAATCACAACAGCAGAAAGTAACTGGGGCATCATTTGTCTTTTATATGTATTTCCAGAACTCAGACCCTCATTAGGAGACCCACAATGTTATTCCGATAATTTTTCATAGCTAAATTCAAATCCCCAGACTTAACTGTGAAGTTCTGACTCTAGTTCTTTCACATTCCTTGTCTCTTTACCTTAAAATGGATTTCAAAATATCCAGATTCACGTGCATTGGTCATCATATTGATGGCTGTAAGAAATTCTAGAACATCTGTTATAGGGTTAGTGCAGGTTAGTGCAACAGAGGTATCAGGTTTCATGTGTTGAAATGACTTCTGAGGACAATTTTTATAACTATAAATTAGGCTTGACTTAAGCAGAAACTCAAACTCAGATTCTCTGGTTAATATATATATATATATATATATAGCTATATCTATATATGATAGAAGATATATGCATCTATATATATGAGATATATATATATATATTCAAATTAGAACAACATGGATGACAATGTTATAGATCTTTGCAATGGGTCTTAAGGAAATAAATTCAATGTGATTACTTTTTGAAGAACTTCGCATGAATGATAGTGTTGGTGAAATGAGGCTCAGGTTTCTAGGTAGTTAACTATAAAGTAGAAATTAGATTGCTGACTCTATGAGACAGGATTCTCTAAAGGAAGAGAATCAGTATCAAAACCAAAAAGTGTTTGTGTATTATACAATATTTATACATATATTATATATGATGGTTTAGTAGAATGGCTTAAAACCAATAGAGCTGGGTAGTTCAGTAATGGCCATTGGTATATCTGTATGCTGGAGAGGCTTAGAACCTATAAGCTGTTCAGTCTATGAAACTATATACCACAGCTACCCCAATCTGGTACTGCCAGACTGGAATACATTTCAAAAGCCATTTGTGTTCAGTTCAGTCCATGTTTGAAGGCCAAAGAGGCCAGAATCTAATATCAACAAAGGAAAGGAGAGCAGAAGCAGAAATGCATTATTCACCAGCAGGAAGCAAAGGCAATGAAGGAAGAATCACTGATTTTCACTCGAAATTCTTTCTGAGTAGCCCAACAGACAGTGCCATCCACTCTGGCAGCAGAGTGTTCCTCTTTCAGCTAATCTTTCCTAGAAATGCCCTCAGAGATCCACCAAAAGATATGGCTCTTAGTGATTCACAGGCTAGTCAAGTTGACAATCAAGTTTCATCATTAAGCTAGCTATGTTTTTTCTACAAGATCAATAATTAGTGATGGAAACATATGGGTACCTAGAGTCCAGAGATTTGAGTCAGGTCATTTGAGTTTAAATCACACTCTATGACTCACAATTTAGTTATCTTTGAGCACCTAGGAGTTGTGACTCTTGAAAAAGAGAAGACACTAATAAATTTATGATCTGCCTACCATGTTCATCCTGTTATGTATTTTCTTTCCTACCCGAGTCTACAAGTTTTGTATGTATCACCATGCCCTAGGTAATGCTTCAGTTCTCTCCCTTCATGTTCCCCTTGGTCTACTGTCATCATTTTTGCTATCAATTTGCAATTCTTAGAAATGAACATGTTTACCTTCAGTGTGTGATTATAGATAAATGGAAACATACTTTCAAATGGACCAACTACCTTATAGAAACATTAAACAAAGAATATAGAGAACTCCAACCCCAGTGCCTTTCCCCTCTAAATGCATCCTTTGTCATCTTTTATTAATACATTTTGATTGTTACACTTGATAAGCTAATAATATTCCATCATTGTTAACTAAAATCCATTAACTCATAATGAAGGATCCTTCTGAGGTGGACAATTCTATGAGTTTTTAAAGATGTACTCAACATGTAATCACTATTATAGTATCATGCAGAATATATCTACTGTCCTAACCTCATCAAGCTGTGACCTATCCACCATTCCTCTTTTCTCCTGAGACCCCTAGTGATGACTGATTCTTAAACTCTCCCAATAATTTTGTTTTTCTATAATGACATATAGGTGGCATCAGAAAATAATGTGTACTTTACATGTGTTGTTTTCTTATACTTATCATATATCCTATGATCCTTCCATGCATTTTTATTTAATGATAACTCATGCCTTTCTATTTATTGTTGAATAATATTACATGGACAAGACACACTACACTATAATACAAATTGGAAAGAACCAAGATAAATTTCAGTAGGTGAATGCATGAATTACACTCACGTACTAGGAGAATTTTGGTAGCTTTCAGTTATTTTCAATTATGGGTATAGATTCTATAATCATGTATACGAAAGTTTCCATATGGTAATGTTGTTAATTTATTTGAGTATTATAAAAGAATGAAATTACTGGGTCAAATGTTAAAAGTATCTTTTGTTTTGTATGAAACTGACAAGTTGTCTCCCAAATTGCTGTGCCATTTTGCATTCCATCAGCAGGGAGGAGAACTATTGTTTTGTTTCGTTGCCAGCATCTGGAGGTCATTGTACATAGATTCCTTTTAATGATGTATTGTTCTGCTATTGTGGTGAATGCAATGTCAGTTACTATAGCAAAATAGGACCAAGATATTCAGAAACTATTTTTATCTCTCATGCGTCAGGTCATATTGATGTGATAAGCAGCATTGCTCTAAGTAAAGGAGCTAGACCAAAAAGAGCCTGTGCCATCTTCAACCAGTCTTCCAAAGCCATTCTTCCCATCACTGTACCAGTGATCCAAAGGAAGGAAGGCACCGTTAGGCTCTTCAAACACTATTTAGAAAGTTCCATCCTGGGAGCTAGAGCGATGGCTCAGTGGTTAAGAGCATGGTTTTGACTCCCAGCATCCATATGACAGCTCTCAGTTGTCCATAACTCCAGGAAACTCCAACAGCCTTTTCTAAAACCTGAAGGCATTGCATGACAGGAGTGCACTTACATACATGCAGATGATGCACTTACATATACAAAATAAAGGAAAAGGATGGTTTTATCCAGGAAGGAGTACAAGCCCCATCTGCTCCCATTCCAATATGAAAACTGGTCACATGACCAAACCTAGCTGCAAGGGCAGCTGGAACTGTCATCTTTGCCTAGGCAATAGGTTCCCAGAAATGACTCTGTTACTAACAAATGTCAGGTCAGAAAAGTATTGGAGAATATCTAGCTGTACTCCCCACATTTACTGGAACAAGTTACGACAGTTGTGAATGATGCATTCTTCATTCTTTCACATCAAACAATAACCAGCTACACAGTTAAACAAGCAATTACTTCCTGGAACCAGTGATAAACTGGAAAAACTTTGTCCACGAGGAACTGTGATTACTGCCTATTATCACTGGACCAGAAGTTAATACTTTCCACAGGTATTAAGTTGTGATGCTTGGGAACCAAATTTTCCTATCTTTTGGAAAGCAGTGGTTCAGAGAAAGAAAAATGCTAGTACAATTTAATTGACAAACAATAAGAAAATAATATGCTTTTCAGCATATCGGTTCTGCTAGAGGGTGGTGAAGAGAGGAGGGAACATAATTACAGGCTTCAAAATCCAATCATCTCTGTGTGCTCTCTTTGCTATTTTCCTTATGCACACAGTAATTTAGGTTTTGTTTTGACAGGAACATAGACATACTCATAAGCTGAGAGGCAATATTTAGAGATTTAGTGAGTATCTTATCACAAATAAAAAATAAGTGCCCTAAATTTCTTAAAGCATTATTCAGAAAATATCCCAATTTTTGTCTATTGATTGGAATTCCACATTTAAATGTATTCCAAAGATGTATTTAATTGACAGAGACTTCAAATATGTATAGAGTAATACTATTCCAAAAACAAACAAAAGTTTTTTGGCTCATGGCTTAGTGGTAGAATACAATCTAATTTTGCCCAAGATCCAGGGTTCAATCCTCAGCACTACAAACAAGAGCAACAATTAAAACAAAACCTTAAATAGTTACTGAGCAACACATAACATATGATATATTAATTAAAAATGTTAATATCAATTTTCATTGACTTTATAATATTAAATATTCTCACATGATATATTTCTACCTTACTCTTTGGAAGGAGAGACAAAAGGGAAGACAATCACAGGGCAGGAAAGAATAGATTCAGATTAGAGCATGCTTCTGAAAATAGCAAGAGAATACCAGAAGTTTGTCATCAATCTAGCAATTATTCTTCTATGCTAGCAGTTTCCTAAAAGCATTGTGCTATAGGTAACTTCTGTGTTCAGTCTACAGTGTGCAGGTGATTTATGCCAGAACACTATTTTAAAAACTATTTTTTACTTTTTGTTTTGTTTGCATTATTATGTATGGAGAAGAACATGGGGTATGTGGGTTTGCTGATGTGTGCATACATGTTCATGTTAGTGTGTATGGGGGTTCTTCATGCTTCTGTGTCCAAGTGGAAACCTGAGGTTAGTGTTTCCTCTATTCTCCCATTGCTAGTCTCTGTTCTTTTTCAATCAGGGTCTCTCATTACTTATGTAGCCAGTTATTCCAGCTAGACAGGGTGACAATGAGGGCTAGGATCCACCTGCCCCTCCACCCCTGAGTTCTGGGTTTGCAAGCTTTTGCCACCCAACCTGGATTTTGCCTGATTGCTGCAGTTCTGAACTCAAGATTTTTTTCCTTGTGCAGCGGGGATTTTACTCACTGAGCCATCTTGGGCTGAAACTCAGTGATTATTAAATAATTTTAATTATTTAATAATTAATAATTACAGGAAGAAACACATACACACACACATATATATATATATATATATATATATATATATTCGGTATATTCGGATATTTGTAGACTTTACCTTTTAAGATGTAGAAGAAACAACCTCCCTGTCCTCACCCTGCCAACCTAGAACACAGGCAGGCACCTAATTTTCCACCTTAGACCTCTGATCTATCTCCCTTAACTGGCTAAATATCCTAGCACAATATATCAAAACTCAATTAAACAAAAGCCTAACAGAAATACCTACTGCTCAGATGAGCAATAAAATGTATCTATATGCCAAACAGTAGTGCAAAAACACAAATAATATGAAAATCCAATAGAATATGTCCCATCAACCCCATTTCCACAGAAGAGCACTACAATGAAAACCATTCTGAGGAACAACTGGACTCAGAATTTAAAAGAACAATTATAAACATGATCAAAGAACCTAAAGAAAATACAAACAAGTCAAAGAAACTGTGATATAAGCTCAGGAATATACAAATACATGAATTAATGAAATATCAACAACAATTTATGACTTGAAGACTGAATTCACAAAATAGATAGAAATATTGAGGAAAACCCAAATGGAAATCTGCATGAATTTGAAGAACCCAATTAACCAATTGGAAACTACAGCAGAAAGCCTCACAAGCAGAATGAATGAAACAGAAAACAAAATATCAAGACTGGAAGACAACGTTGAAGATCTGGAATCCTTAAGCAAAGACTATGTAAATTAAATAAGCACACACACACACACACACACACACACAGAGTATGGAATATGCGGGAAATATGGGACAAAATGGGAAGACCAAATCTAAGAAGTATAGGCATATGGGAAGGAGAAAATTATCAGGCCAATGACACTGAACAGATCTTCAACACAATTATAGAAGAAAACTTGCCAAAATTAAGGAAAGAATTACCTATAGTGAATAAAGAAGCACATAGAACACTAACTAGACATGACCAGAACAGAAGAAATCTCCATGACATATCATAGCAAAAACATTAAATATACAGAGCAAAGAGAGGGTATTGAAGGCTGCTAGAAAAAAAAAAAAAGCTACATAAAGGAAAACCCATCAGAATCTCAGCTGACTTCTCAATGCAAACTATGAAAGCAAGAAAAGCCCAGTATTCCCAGCTCTAAACTATCTCAGATGCCAGCCCTGAACACTCTACCAGAAAAAATTATTTATCAAGGTTGATGGAGAATAGAAATTTTTTCATGACATCATTAGGCTGAAAGAATTCATCTCTACCAAACCAACCCTACAGAGAATACTCAAATAATACAAAGGACTGAAGACATGAATGAACAGAGAGAAAACAAAAGGAAGTATAATAACTGAAACTCAAAATAGATCCACAAATTTAAGAAATTAAATTGACAATAACCTATATTTTTCAATATTTTCATTAAATATCAATGGCCTCAACTTCCCTGTCAAAAGACATAGACTAACAGAATGGATCATAAAAGAAAAGCCATCTTTTTGTTGTATTCAAGAAACTCATCTCACCTTCAAGGATAGACACTATCTTAGAGTGAAATGATGGGAAAACATTCTAAGAAAATGGGTGTAAAAAGCAAGCAGGTGTCCCAATTCTAATATCTGACAAAATAGATTTCAAATTGAAACTAATCAGAAGAGGGTCACTTCATTCTAATCAAAGGAGCAATTGACCAAAAAGTTAATATAATCATGAATATGTATGTATTAGTGCACCCAAATTCATAAAAATAGTACCCCAGAACTATAAAACACTCATTAACCCCAGTTCGATAGTAGTAGGTAATTTCAATACTCCACACTCTGCAATAGACAGATCAACTGGACAAAGAATACACAGAGCAGAATCTGAATTAATAACAACTTACGAGAAATGGACTTAATGAATATCTAGAGAATATTCCACCCATTCACCAAAAAAATTACTTTCTTCTTTTTTTTTTTTTTTTTTTTTACAGTTAACAGTTCAAACCAAGTCATGAAATCCATATCACTGGGATCATTAAAACAAATCTTCCTACACCTTGCAGTGTATGATTGAATTTGTATGTAAGTTTAAAATTAGCAGTAGAAATATTAAAATGGAAAGTTTCTGCTAATAGAGTAACATATTTAATTAAATACTCTGAAGAAAAAAAAAACCTCTAAACATCAAGATAATTGATTTAAAATTCATTTTCAAATTATAATAGCACACAAATATGCAATTAGAAATCATGCAGTGTTTTATTTAAGAAAACATTAAATTGGGGCTGGAGAGATGGCCTACTGGTTAAGAGTGCCGACCGATCTTGCAGAGGACCCGGATTTGATCCCCAGCACCCACACGGCGGCTGAGAACCATTTTTAACTCCAATTCCAGGGGAACTCCAGTTCCAGGGGGAATCTGACACCCCCTTCTGAGCTCCGTGGCATTGCATGACACAGGTGCACAGACCTGCATGCAAACAGTACATTCATACACATAAAAAAAATATAAATAAAATTTAAAATTAAAAAAGAAAACATTAAAACAAAAAAATCTATTAAAAGTAGTTTAAAAGGAGTAAAAACCCAGATTCTTCTGTCAATATGCTAAAATTGAACTTTAGTGGGGTTTTGAAGTTTTTTAAATTTTTTTATATTTTTTAAATTTTATTTATTTTTGTATGTGTATGAGTGTACTGTCTGCATGTAGGTTTGTACACCCATGTCTTGCAATGCTGCAGAGGTCAGAAGAGGGTCTCAGATTCCCCTGGAACTGGAGTTCTCCTGGAATTGGAGTTACAGACGGTTCTCAGCTGCCATGTGGGTGCTTGGGATTGAACCCGGTTCCTCTGCAAGAGCAATGGGTGCTCTTAACTGCTAGGCTATCTCTCCAACCCTGATTTTGAAGTTTTCAATTTTTAAATATATTAGCCTAGTGGTTAAGAGCACCGACGCTCTTGCAGAGGACCCGGGTTCGATCCCCAGCACCCACATGGCAGCTAAGAACCGTCTGTAACTCCAATTCCAGGAGAACTCCAGTTCCAGGGGAATCCGAGACCCTCTTCTGACCTCCACGGCATTGCACGACACGGGTGCACGGACCTGCATGCAGACAATACATTCATACACATACAAAAAAATAAAAAAGGCCATGATTGCAATGAATTAAGAGCAGTACACTTTACTGAGACATGCCTTCAGTAATCATTACTTTACTGTGGTATGAAAATGTTAGGGGGCTGGAGAGATGGCCTAGTGGTTAAGAGCGCCGACCGCTCTTGAAGAGGACCCGGGTTTGATCCCCAGCACCCACATGGTGGCCGAGAACCGTCTGAAACCCCAATTCCAGGAGAACTCCAGTTCCAGGGGAATCCGACATCCTCTTCTGACCTCCGTGGTATTGCACGGCACGGGTGCACAGACTTGCATGCATACAGTACATTTATACACATACAGAAATAAAGAAAATTAATAAAAAATTAAAAAATAAAATGTTGACTGTTACTAACATTTACTGTCAGTTTATTTTAGCAAGGCTGCTCTGATCATGAATTTAAATACAGAAAATACATCCTTTCAGGCAGCAAGTATAGCCAAAAAATATCACTTTCTATTCAGCAGCACATGCAAGCTTTCCTAAAATTGATCACATTATGTGAAACAAAACAAAACTCAACAAATAAAAAAAACAAAACAAAAATCAAGAATTTATTCCATGCTTTCTATCAGACCACAGTCAGTAAAGCTTATATACAACGACTAAGGAAGTCCAAAAAACCACAAGATCTGGTGGAGATTAAATAAAGCACTCCTGAAAAATCACTTGGTTAAAGAAGAAATTAAGAAAGAAGTAAAAGTATTACTGGAACTAAATGAAAACATAATACAATGCAACAAAACCTTTGGAACATCTTAAATGCAGTCCTAAGAGGGAAATTTATAGCTCTTAGTGCCTTCGTTAAAAAATCAGAGCATATGTAGAAGACTTAGCAGGAAAACTTAAGACTCTGGAAAGGCAAGAGCAAATGAAACCCAAACTTAGTAGATGAGAAGAAATAATAAAAATCAGAGGAGAAATTAATGAAATGGAAACAAAATAAGCAATATAAAAATCAATGACTCTAAGAGCTGGTTCTTTGAAAGGCTAAACAAGATACACACACCATTGGAACAGCTAACCAAAAGAAATAAAGAGCAAATCCAAATCAATAAAATCAGAGATGACATGGGAAACATCAAAACAGACACCCCCACCCTTACCCCCAAATCCAGAACATTGTAAGGGGATAGTTCAAAATTTTATACTCCATTAAATTTGAAGACCTAAATGAAATGGATGAATTTCTAGAGACATTGACACCACCAAATTTAAGCCAAGAAGACATCAACAGCTTAAACAGAGCCCCCCCCCCAAAATGAGGAAATTCAAAACCTCCCAACTAAAAAAAGCTTAGGCCCAGATGGCTTTACAGCAGAATTCTATCAGACATTCAAAGAAGATCTACCACCAATATTGCTCACACTATCAAAAAGATAGAAACAGAGAATTTCAAAAGGACCCATTATACTGTAAAGATACCTGTATATCTATCCATGATTGTTACTGCTTTCTTCACAATAGCGAAGAAGTGGAAACAGCCTAAATGTCCCACAACCATTGAATGGATAATGAAAATATGCTACATCTACACAATGGAGTACTATTCAGCACTAAGAAAAGATGAAATTATGAAATTCATAGGTAAATGGATGGAACTAGAGAATATTATTGAGTGGGATAACACAAAGATAGAAAACCATGTGATGTATGTTCTCTCTGATTTGTGGATTATAGTACAAATCACCTTACATGAGTATATATCCTGGTATAACAACAGGAGCCAAGAAACTGGAAAGGGTACTTGGAAGTAAAGGAAAAGAAAAATCCAGAAATAGGGGTCTGAAAGGAAGAGATGTTACTAGGGGGGAGGGTGGGAAGGTGGGGGTGCTGGGTTAAGGTGGGGGAGGGAGAAATAAATGGGGGTATGATTGGAGGTGGGGGAGGTCAGGAGAGGGGAAGGGTGATGATGATGGGGGTGCTGGTGCTGGGGATGGAGAGGGGTTGTAAGGAAAGAACTGGAATTGGAGAGGCTAAAAAATCCAGTGTAATGTGGTTCCCGCTAAACCGCATGACAAATTCAAATACACTGTCTGAACATTAGTACATGGATTGTGCAACCTGGTAGTTGTGTGACAGGGAACACAGTGTAAGGCACAGGATACCTCCCTTTGAATGGTTGGTGAGAGCAATCCAAGTGACTCTCAAAACAATGTAGTCTATCTCCAAAGCTCTTGATTATCTACCAGAAATAGAAAATAAGACCCTACTGTTCATAACAAGACATGCTTCAGGGATGGGATTTAGATTAATGGAACAGGAACTGAATTGCAACTTTTCTATAGGAAGTTAAATGTTCATAATGATAGACAATGTGCAAACTGCTAAGGAGAAACTCAGTCAATGATGCAACCCAGCCCCAAACACTAAGAACCATGATGAGCTGCCCAACAAACTACATCTATTTTGTCAAGTGATGTAATAGAGCCACTGTTGTCTGGGAGATTATCAACAGCTATCTAATTGGACTTGGAACCCTTTCAATGGGAGTGAACTCATGAGAACTGCTATAAACTCAGCCAAATACACTGGGCTGGAGAGGACATAGAGCCTAGAGAAAAGCCTATGGGGTCATATCTCTAGTCAAATTAATCTTAAACCAGGTGTGGTGGCACACACCTTTAATCCTAGCACTTGGGAGGCAGAGGCAAGGGGATCTTTGTGAGTTCAAGGCCAGCCTGGTCTACAGAGTGAGTTCCAGGACAGCTGGGGTTACAAGGAGACCCTGTCTTGAAAAAGACCAAAAATAATTTAATCTTATATTTACAGATAAACATAACATATGCAACTCATCAAAAAAAAAAAGATAATCTATGCAAAAGATGGAGGCCACTGCTGAATCCAACAACTGGTCAGACACAGAACATAAACATAGAAAATCCACATACCTAAGAGACACATCTATCATTTCACCTCTACACAGATTTAAGGGCAGAGAGAAAAATAGTTCAATTTTCACCAGTAATGCTTCCATACACAATAGAACATGAGGCAAATGAAAGGTCACAACTAGTCAATCTCCAAAGAAGGGGATCCCTGAGTGTGTTTATCCCTGGATGGGGCCCCTATATTAAACCTCACCTAACCATGGCTCAGGGATAATTGTGGAAAAGAGGGCAGAAAGACTGTAAGAGCCAGAGTTGGTGCATGAACATAGAGAAGCAGTGAACTACAATCAACTGTAAGCTTTCACATGTAAACCTGTGGGAATGTTGGCATCAGACATGGGGTTCATGTTAACAAGGACAAGGTCTGGAGGTGGAACAAGAGAAATGGGCAGATAAATAACCTTGGGCTGAAAACTATAAGAGACTGAGTACTGTTGAGTGAGTAAGAATATGCCTTACCTAGAATTCTTAGGTATGCTGACTAGACTCCAGCTGATGTATTTGCACAGAAGGACATCTAAGTTTGGGACCTTGACTGGATAAGGCTTAGCCTGGATGTTGTAATGCATGAGTTCAGATGGGGAGTTGAGGCATGAAGGAGACTGGGTTTGATTGGGAACCACTGTATGAGTTGTACAAATGCTCAATAAAGGGTTCTTTTTAAAGATGTAGAAGGAAAAATTTAAAGGTATACAATATTCATTTTCTCATAGAAAAGCAAGTAACTTATACTCAACCAAAGAAATGTTTTGTAATTCTATTTATTCTTGAGTCATAACTAATTCTTTTTTTATTGATGCTTTGTGTATTTCATACATCATTTTCCAATTCAGTTCAGGCATATATCCCCTTCCCTTCCCCCCACCCCACCCCTACCCATCCCAGATCATGCATTCTGCTGTAACTTTTCTGCATCTTTCTCTGTTTTTTTGTTTTGTTTTGTTTTCATTTTTTTAACAATAAGTGATAATTTGTGAGTACAAACATCCTTCATGTAAAACCAATTTGCGAACAGTTGTACCCAAACCCACACAGCTCATGGGTCCCACCATCCAGTGGGAGGGGGCGGGGGGGGCTTGTATGTTCAATCAAGTTGATCAAATGAGTGTCCAGTCTATATTGTTGTAGTTTCACCATTCACCCCAATTGCAGCCCTTACATTCTACCATGCCCCCTCTTCCTGGCAGCCCATGAAAGAAAACAGCCAGAATTGACTAGAGACCAAGACAACAGCTCCAGAGAAAGTAGACTGTTTTGCTTCTCATCCACCTTTTCTAAGCCTAGAGTCATGACTAATTCTTAAAAGCACAAATATTGGCAGTTTTATTGTGTTATTATGAACGTATGTTTTTAACACTTATCTCTTTAAGGCCCACTCAACTTTAAGACTGTATTTAAATGTGTTAAAGAGGAATCTTTGCACTCTGATTTACAGCCTGGTGCTAAAGGATGGTGCTGTCTCATATAACTATGTATACTAGATATATTAGATATTTCCATTGTGGTGTTCTCATTGGTATAACAAAAACAAAAGAGATGCTTTCTAAAAATGAATCTTACTTGAAACGGGCCAATTAGTTTTACATAGTTACTTCTGAACAAATAGCTTTTGAGCATCAAGAGTGGTTTTCTCCTTGAATTCACAAAGTGGATCCTGAGTCCAATAATTTATTTCTATTGATTGAGGGGTTCTCATCCATGGCTTAGTATGTTACAGGGCTCATGTTTATGGGATGGACATTTCAGAGGTGATATATTTCATGTAGCTATGAGAAGAGTTTTATAAATAAAGCAAAAATTCAACTGTAAGTCAGGCTAGCTATTCCTTTGTAAACCCACATATTCAAAACTTGTTGGTATATGTTTAATATTACTTACAAAATTATTTTAGTGATGTGGTTTAAAGTTTATGAAAAAACATATTGATCAGAAAGGCAATAAAATTATACATTATATGAAGTAATAATCTAAAATTAATATTTTTGCTATTGTATGTCTTAAAGCCATTCTTAAGCAGTTTAAGGTTTGAAATTTATTCCCAACCTAAATTAAATAATTTACTCTCTTCAGCCCTCCCTTCCTGTCTCCCTTCCTCCATTTATATGGCAAGCTCTTTTATACAGGCCTAGTTACATAAGTACTTATTGCTGATTTTCAGGTGACCTAATGAAGGCTAGGCGTGGTCGTACATGCCTTTAATCCCAGCACTTGGGAATCAGAGGTAGGCATGTCCCTGTGATATTGAGGACACCCTGGTCTACATAGTGAGTTACAGGCCAGTTGAGGCTACAGGGAGAGCCTATCTTAAAAAAATAACCTAGTATGCATACCAAATTTTATTCTTTATCTACCTTGGAATTTCTCTCTATCCTCCATCATCATTCATCTCTCTACATTATTGTTGATTCATTCATCCATCCATAGTTTCAGTTTTTCTGACTTCTGTGTCCTTTGATTATTCTGTATCCAAATCATAGCTACATTTCTTGACCAGCTATACCAGAAAACAGAAGCATAAATCAGACAGACGTCCTTCATCAGAACATCTGCTCTGTGTCAGGGGTTTCTAAGACTACTATCAGTCTAAGTGATTAAATTAAAGGATTCTGAAGACTTGGCAAAGTTGTTAAATCACATTTATAGATTATCCCTACAAAATATCACTAAATAAGATAAGCACAGGGAATAGCACACATGAAGTCCAGGAGCAATAGTTCTAAACTAGGAGTGATCCCTTTCCAGTGAAGTTTCATGGAAAACTTCCTTCTCCCCCAGCATAATGTGTGATAACATGTGCAAAGTATTGCCAACCAGGCAAGGTCACTCAAGTCCCAGTGTACAGATTTTTTTATTGGTGGACTGTCATATCATATAGGCATCTGATTTCCAATGACATTTTTAATACAGATAGATAATGTATCTCCCAATTCTCAGCAGAAAATCACCCTTATGCAGAAGATGGTGATTATTCCAAGAATCACAACTGGCCAATATGCAGAGCATAAGATGATGCAAACTGCTTATTCCTGCGCAGGATACCTACATCAAACTTCTGACAACCAATGCTCAGGTATCATTGGGGAAGAAGGGACAGAGAGATCATAAGAGCCAGAGGTAGGGGATGAGCACAAGGATTTTTCAAGGCAGTTGGGCAGTAGCTCATATGAGCTCACAACAATGATGACAACATGCATAAGTCCCATGTAACCTCAAGTCAGACCATGTCCCAGCATGGTCATGGGGAGGTGGCTTAGAAACCCCAACCCTATCTGAGGCACTATTGGCAAATAATAGCTGCTGAGAAGGAAGGACTCAGTCTTGTTTAAGGGTGAGACTCAGAAGGTTGACCAAGCTCCAGTGAATGAACTCAAGCTGAAGGACATTTGGGAAAACAAACTATTCTCTCTCTCTCTCTCTCTCTCTCTCTCTCTCTCTCTCTCTCTATATATATATATATATATATATATATATATATATGTGTGTGTGTGTGTGTGTGTGTGTGTGTGTGTGTGTGTGTGTGTGTGTGTATCAGAGTACAGAAATTTGTTTTGTTTGTTTGTTTTGAGACAGGATCACTCTGTAGCCACAGCTGTACTGGAACTTGATATATAGATCACACAGGCCTTGATCTCACAGAGATCTCTCTGTCTGTGCCTCTCAAGGACAGGATGAGAAAAGGCCTATGCCACCCTGCTCCTCCAAGAATACAGAAATTTCCTGGGGGTTTAGGAAGAGGGGGAGAAATAAGGAGAGGATTTAAACATGATCAAAAGAGTTTGTATTAAATTTGCAAAATATCTATTAAAAATTAAAAACAACAACAAACAAACAGAAAACAAACAAACACTTTTATCTATCAAAGCATATTATCCTTAGAAGTCATTGCTAGGATTTGGCCGAAGGCCAGTCATGAAGATAGACTTTTATTTTGTGTACAGTTTGAGCTGGCCGCATTCATGTTTTGCTATATGTACCTCACATAGAGGCTTTTGACTTATTCACTGAGCCTGATTAAATCTGAGTGGACCAATGTTTGGTAATAGCTCAGCTAACTTAGATATGTGGCAGTTTGGGTGATAAAGAAGGACAAAGAAAGTCTGCCAATGACCCTGAAGAGGCCAGGTTTAGTGACATTTTCCTCCACCCAAAGGTAGGTTAGAATTGGTGATAAATATTGGCATATAATACTTTTTCTATGATACTCAGATTATCAGATATGATTTCACTTTCCCATGGTTACCAAAGCTGCCCAGATCTTTATTGCCTGGATATTGTAACTGCTTCATAATTGATCTCCTTGTCTCCAGTGAACAGCTGCGTGCACAGCCCTCTCCTTCCCACCTGGCCTAACACTGCTGCTCTAATTCATTCTTTATGCAGCTGGGCACATTCCATTGTTAAAAGACATCTTTGATTATTTTACTCTCCATGCCAAAACCCCTTTATGATTCTCAGTTGTTGCAGATGAAAATTCACTGCCATTTCCTTCTGTTTCAAACTTACATTTCGAGATGGGTCTTTACCTTTTATGCTGCAATTTCTTTTGAAGGAATGTTAGTATTTTAACATGACCCCCCCCACCCTGGCCACACACACACACACACACACACACACACACACACACACCAATTCCAATTTTGCCAACTTTGAATTGTATGTGATGTCTTTGTTGTTTTGTTGTATTTTTATCTTTCCTATTATTACTATTACTATTTTTATTATTTTATTGAGCATTTGTACAATTCACAAAATAGTTCCTAATCAAACCAGCCCCCACCATGCCTCAACCACCCATCAGTAAGGCTTCAAAACCCAGACTTCCTTCTATGCAAATAGATTCCCTGGAGTCTAGTCAGCACATCTAAAAACCCAAGGTAAGGCATACTCTTCCTCACCCAATTGTACTCAGATGTATCCTAGGGTGTCTAAAGTCTCCAGCCTTGGGATTGTGGATTGCAGGCACCAGCAGCCTGGCTTAGGCATGGTTTCTCCTAGGCAGTGATTTTCTCCATTTCTTAAATTTTTATTTATTTTTTATGTGTTTGAATGTACTGTCTGCATTCAGGTCTGTGCACACGTGTCGTGCAATGCCAGGGAGATCAGAAGAGGGTGTCGGATTGCCCTGGGACTGGAATCAAAGATGGTTCTCAGCTGCCATGTGGGTCCTGGGGATCGAACCCGGGTCCTCTGCAAGAGCAGTCAGCACTCTTAACTGCTAGGCCATCTCTCCAGCTCCTCTCCATTTTCTTTAAACCTGTTACTGAACCCATTTACTTCACTATATTGTAATGTTACATTAGAAACAAAATTAATTCATTAACATATTCATCTTACTCTTAATTTCCTATTATTTTGCATTTATATATTCATACATTTCCACACCAAATTTGTTCCTCAATGATTGCACAGCTTTATATATATATATATATATATATATATATATATATATAGATAAGAGAGAGAGAGAGAGAGAGAGAGATCAAATGTCTGTATTTCAAGTGGCTTTTATGATTAAAATTATAATTATTTTTATTTTATTTTATTTTATTTTATTTTGGTATTTTTGAGACAGGATCTCCCTTTAGTCCCAGTTGGCCTGGAGCTCACTCTGTAGACCAGGCCTTGAACTCACAGAGATCCACCTGCTTCTGCCTCCTGAGTGCTGGGATTAAAGGTGTGCACCACGACCATTATTTCTTTAAATATATTGCGGGTTGGGAAGATGACTCTGGGGTTAAAAGCACTTGCTGTCTTGCAGAGGAGCTTGGTTCAGTGCCCAGCAAATGTCAGCTAACACCCATCTGTCACTCCAGTTCCAGGAGATCCAATGCCCTCTTCTGATGTCCTTGGGCATTGTATGACACAGGTGCATTGACACATATGTAGGGAATACCCTCATACACATAAAAATATACATAGTAAATAAAATATAAGATGTGCAAAAGCTCAATAAAAATTAAGAAAAACATTTTAATTTATTCTGTTACATATTCTCCCTCTTTTGATTGTTTAAGGATACTAAACTTAAACATAATTAAATAAAATTTCATTTGAGGTTGTATGAACATGACGCAGTAATTTATGAACCATGAAAAATTAGGATATTTTGCCTTCCCATTCACTTAATTATAATGGTTTGCCATTATAATTAAGTTTGTTTCCTTTGGTATAGTTTTATAATTTTTTCTATTATTATTTTGTGTGTTGGTTGGCTTCTTATAAAATCAATTGTAGTTACTTAAGAATGGGATTCAGCAGCTAATTGGGAAAGGTGTCCCAGAAGGCCTTAGGAACCAGGAGCTGAGGCTAGAACACAGAGGGTACAGCGCAAGCCAGCAACCCCCTCAGCCAACTGGAACCCCCAACTGGAACTCAGGAGAGAGTGGCTGACAGCAAAGTGAATACATTATTCAGAAGGTGTCACCCGGGTTGCTACCCACCCAGCTCCTGCAGAACAGAAAGGGAAAGTGAACTATACCTTCCAATATATAACCAAAATTGAAAGTCTAAAAAACCTAGACAAGTCAACACTCCATACATAAGGAGAATATAACAAAGACACCCGAAGGAATCAAGGAAAGCAATCCTTTAACAAAGTGAAAAGACATTCAAAATTCACATCAGAATACAGGCAAAAATCTAACCACATGCTGAGAGCACAATGAAAGAACAATATGGGAAAAGCACAGAACAACTCCACACCAAACTCTATGGAGACAGTGGAGGACCCCTACCATGGGATCTCCGTAGAGGTAATCCAGGACACAGATCCCAAAATAACAATCACAGATATATTCGAAGAAATCATAAAACTAAGGGGAGAGAATGAAAAACTCAGAAAGGACCTAGAGGAAGATAAGGACAAACTTTGGAAATAAATAAAAGGAGAAAATGGCAGACTCCAGAAAGAGCTAGAGGGACAAAATGACAAACTCTGGTAGGAAGTGGAAACACGGAAAAGATCCCGTGCTGAAATGAAAAAGGAAACCAATGAGCTACAAGAAAAGTTTGAGAAGCTCCAAAAGGAAATGGGAATTGTAAGGAAAACACAGGAAGAACAACAAAAAAAGGAAATTGAACAGTCGTCCAATCAAGAGGAAAGAATGGGAAAAAGCCTCAGAAGCAGAATGGAGGAAGCAGAAAAAAGAATATCAGACCTAGAAGAAACACAGAACAACTAAAAAGCTCAAGTAAAGACTATGAAAAATTTAAAAATACACAATAGTGGAACAACTGAGACATGTGGGACACTATGAAAATATCAAACGTCCACATCATAGGGATAAAGGAAGGAGAAGAATCCCAAGAAAATGGTATTGACCAGATTGTCAACAAAATAAAAGAGGAAAATTTCCCCAAACTAAAAAAAGACAAACCCATGCAAATACAAGAATCAAGTAGAACACCAAATAGACTAGACCAGAAAAGAAACTCACTCTGCCATATCATATTTAAAGTGCAAGATACCCAAAACAAAGACAAAATTCTGAAATCCACAAGAGAAAAACAACGTTACATACAAGGGAAAACCTATCAGAATTACAGCAGACTTTTCAGCACAAACCATGAAAGCAAGAAGAATGTGGACCAAAGCATTCCCAGTGTTAAAGGACTATGGATGCCAACCCAGGTTACTATACCCAGCAAAACTATCAATTCTACTTGAAGGAAAGAGAAAAATCTTCTGTGACATAAACAATATGAAAGAATACATGCTTGGAAAACCAACCCTCCAGAGAATGCTTGAAACAATTCAAAGGATGGAGGAGAGGAACAACAACCCCCAGGCACCTTGAAAGAAAGAATTTTAATAAAAACAGAAATGCAGAGGTAGAAACCTACACAAATAAATGAAAACGTATAATAAGATGAAACCAACTCTTCATAAAATACTTGAAGCAACTCAAAGGGCAGAAGAAAGGAGCAAAAATCATCAAACACCTAAGAAAACAAACTAATAAAAACATTACTGTAGGAGTAGAATCAGAGGATAAAAGTCCAAATGGATAATAAGGTGAAAGGAAGCAACATCCATCTTTCAATTATAACCTTAAATATTAAGGGGATAAACTCCCCAATCAAAAGGCATAGATTGTGATAATGGATTAGGAAACAAAACCCATCTATATGCTGTCTACAAGAATCCCATCTCAATTTCAACTTAAGGTGAAGGGATGGGAGAAAATATTCCAAGCAAATGGTACCAAAAAGAAACCAGGTGTTGCTATTCTAATATCAGACAAAATAGACTTCAAAGCAAAAGAAATAAAAAGAGACAAAGAGGGCCATTGCATCCATATTAAAGGAACAATTAATGATGAAGATTTCACAATCATGAATATATACACACCAAATGCCAGTGCAGCAAACTTTATAAAGAAAATTCTTCAGGATCTCAAGGCACAGGTTAACCCCAACACACTAACAGTAGGGGATTTCAATACCCCACTAAGTCCTTTAGACAGATCAAAAGGACAAAGGCTAAACAGAGAGACATCTGAACTAAATGATACAATAAACCAAATGGACCTCACAGACATCTATTGAATATTTCACCCAAACACCGGAGAACACATTTCTACTCAGCACCTCATGGAACATTCTCCAAAATAGACCATATACTAGGACACAGGAAAAAAAAAACTCAACAAATAAAAAAAGAATGAAATAATTTCATGCATTCTATCAGAACGCAGTGCAATAAAACTCAATATCAACACCAGGATAAACCCTACAATCTACAAGAACACATGGAGACTAAACAACACTCTCCTGAACAATGAATGAGTCAAGGAAGAAATAAAGAAAGAAATAAAAACATTCCTGGTACTGAATGACAATGATAATACAACACAACAAAACCTGTGGGACACTTTAAAAGTCCTAAGATGGAAGTTTATAGCTCTAAGTACCTACATTAAAAAAACAGAAAGAGCACAAGTGAATGATCTAACACTGCAGCTAAAAATACTTGAGAGGATACTGGCAAATTGCATACAGACCCACATCAGGAAGATCATCCATCATGACCAAGTTGGATTCATACCAGAGATGCAAGGATGGTTCAACATATGAAAATCAATAAATATCATCAAGCATATAAATTTACTGAAAGACAAAAAAACACAGCATCATCTCAATAGATGGAGAGAAAGCCTTTGACAAAATCCAGCATCCCTTCATGTTTAAAGTCCTAGAGGGAATTGGACAGGGGGGATCATTCCTCAAGGTAATCAAAGCCTTATACAGGAAACCCACAGCCAGTATCATCTTAAATGGGGAAACTACAGAAGCATTCCCCTTAAAGGTAGTAACTCAGCAAGGCTGCCCCCTGTCACCACTCCTTTTCAATATAGTGCTTGAAACCCTTGCTAAGACAATAAGGCAAGAAAACAAAATTAAAGGAGTTTTAATTTGAAAAGAGGAAGTCAAGCTATCCCTTTTGGCTGATGATATGATTGTCTACCTAAGGGATGCTAAGAACTCCACCAGAAAACTCCTAGAAATGATTAATTGCTTCAGTAAAGTGGCAGGATACAAAATAAATCTAGAAAAATCAGTAGTCTTTCTTTACACAAACAACAAGCAGCTGAAGAAGGAATATGATTAGACCTTCCCACTCACAATAGCCTCAAAAACAATAAAATACCTAGGAACAAACCTAACCAAAGACACCAGGGATCTCTACAACAAAAATTTTAAAACCCTGAAGAAGGAAATTGAGGAAGACATCAGAAGATTGACAAACCTCCCATGCTCATGGATTGGGAAAATAAATATAGTAAAAATGTCCATCTTACCCAAACTCGTGTACAGATTTAATGCACTCCCAATCAAAATCCTCAAGAGCTTCTTCACAGGCTTGGAAAAAACCCCCTCAATTTCATTTGGAAAAATAAAAGACCCTGAATAACCAAAGCAACCCTGAGGGAAAAGAGCAACACAAGGGAGAATCTCTATATCAGACATCAAACTATATTACAGGGCTATAGTCATAAAAACAGCTTGGTACTGGCAGAAAAACAGACCAGTTGAGCAATGGAATAAAACTGAAAATCCAAGCCTGAGTGCATACAATTTCAGCCAACTCATATTTGACAAGGGGGCCAAGAAGACACAATAGAGGAAAGACAGCATCTTCAGTAAATGGTGTTGGCAAAACTGGATCTCTACCTGTAGAAGAATGAAATTAAACCCCTACCTCTCGCCCTGTACAAAAGTTAATTTCAGATGGATCGACAACCTCAACATGAAACCCCAAACTCTGGAGGTGATAGACAAAAACAGGATAGCAGACTCCAAGACACAAGCATAGGAAAAGACTTCCTAAATCAGACAGCAGCTGCACAAGAAAGAAGATTGACAATTGACAATTGGGACTTCATTAAACTCAAAAGCTTCTGTACATCAAATGAAACAATAAAGTAAGTGAAGAGAAAATCCACAGAGTGGGAGGAAACCTTCATGGCAGATACATCTGACAAAGCATTAATTTCCAGAGTATACAAGCTACTTAAAAAAACAAAGAAAGAATAAAAATGAATCAGTCAAAAGATGGAGCAAAAAACTGAATAGAGACTTCACAGAGGAGGAATTATAGATGGCTGAGAAACATCTTAAAAACTGCAGATACGGGCTGGAGAGATAGCCTAGCGGTTAAGAGCGCCGACCGCTCTTACAGAGGACGCCGGTTCGATCCCCAGCACCCACATGGCGGCTAAGAACCGTCTGAAACTCCAATTCCAGGAGAACTCCAGTTCCAGGGGAATCCGATACCCTCTTCTGACCTCCGCGGCGTTGCACGACACGGGTGCACAAACTTGCATGCAGACAGTACATTCATACACATACAGAAATAAATAAAATTAATAAAAAAAAATTAAAAAAAAAAAAAACTGCAGATACATCTGACAAAGTATTAATTTCCAGAGTACACAAGCTACTCAAAAAACAAAGAAGAAAGAATACAAATGAATCAGTCAAAGATGGAGCAAAGAACTGAATAGAGACTTCACAGAGGAGGAATTAGAGATGGCTGAGAAACATCTTAAAAACTGTTCAACGTCACTAATAATTAGGGAAATGCAAATTAAGACTACTCTAAAATACCATCTCACTCCGATGAGACTGGCCAGGATCAAGAAAACAAATGATACCAAGTGCTGGAGAGGTTATGGGGAAAGGGGAACACTCATCAATTGCTGGTGGGAATGTAAACTTGTACAGCCACTATGGAAAGCAGCGTGGAGAACCCTTGGAAGACTCAAAATGAGTTTGCCATTTGACCCATTCATATCACTCCTGGGTATATACCCACAAGACTCATCTTACTGCATAAACACATGCACAGCTACAGTTATTGCAGCTGTGTTCACAATAGCAAAAAGCTGGAACCAACCCAAATGCCCCTCAACTGACGAGTGGATAGACAAAATATGGTACATGTACACAGTGGAGTTCTATACAGCAGTAAAGAAAGACAACATCATGAACTTTGCAGGTAAATGGATGGAGCTAGAAGATATTATATTAAGTGAAGTAACACAGTCCCAGAAAAACAAATGATGAATGGTATCCCTAATCAGTAGATGCTAACACCAATAACCCAGTTGTAAATATTTCTTGTGGAGAGGGATGCATATTAAAAGAACAACAGAAAGACTGCATCAGAAAACTGACTGAAATGGTGAATCAGGAGTGGTAGGATGGGTGGGAGAGGGACACCGGTCTATATTCAATTTATGTATATTTAATTGACGTGATTTCAATGAGTATCGAATTTTGCCCAAAGTCTGTCTACAGGTTACATGGTATTTTAGGACTTAGTAAAAGTAAATATGTGTGGGGGCTGGAGAGATGGCCTAGCAGTTAAGAGTGCCAACCACTCTTACAGAGGACCCGGGTTCAATCCCCAGCACCCACATGGCAGCTGAGAACCATCTTTAACTCCAGTTCCAGGGGAATCCAAGACCCTCTTCTGACCTCCGCGGCATTGCACCACACAAGTGCACAAACCTACATGCAGACAGTACATTCATACATACAAAAATAAATAAAATGTTAAAAAGTAAATATGTGTATATTAAACAACATTGGTTTACAGGTTTTGATAAAAACGAAATGCATCTGAGTTAATTGGAAATATAAATTGTTCTTGTCCACATTTGTTTTACTTAAAATCTATATAACAATAACTTTGGGATTGGCACATACAAATGTCTCTATAACTTTTCTGTTGTATAGTAGCATCTTGTAGCATTCTCTTTTACCTGTAGGATGATTTAATTTAAGGAATTAAGTTTGCTTCCCAAGTTAATGACATACAGTCACCCAAAACAGCTTGGGTGAATTTGATGAAATCTGGGCCTTAATTCCTGCCTATAGGTATGTGTACTACAACTGCCTTTTTGAGACTCATGGGTCAAAAAATAAAAACCTAAATTAAAAAGGGGGGAATCCAGATATATATGAAACCTTTTTGTCAAAAACTTTGCAATTTAAATCTTAAAGCTAACTACAGGAAAAGATTTGTATGTTCCCACAGGTCAGAATGTCACCCACTTAAAGGCTGAGAAAGAAAAGATACAGTTTTGCATTGTGTAGGATGTACCAGGAAGTGCCAGCAGAAAGGTTGGCCCATCTGAACATTGAAAATAAGAAAAGCCTCAGACTGCTACAGGCAGCGAACCCCTCTGTGGATGCTACTTGTAACAACTGTTTATAATGAGTCCTAATGAAACTTACCTTCTAGGTGCCGCAAAGTTTTAATATGAGAGAATTTCTTACCTCCCCTTCATAGAACAAGGAGGAACATGATGATGATGAGGTCGTTCTCTAACTGTAAATTGGAGCCAACTGTTATAGAGGTAATCTCTTATAAAACTGGTAAAACTGGAGCTGGAGAGATTGCCTAGTGGTTAAGAGCGCCGATCACTTTTACAGAGGACCCAGGTTTGATCCCCAGCACCCACATGGGGGCCGAGAACCATCTGAGACTCCAATTCCAGGAGAACTCCGGTTCCAGGGGAATCCGACACCCTCTTCTGACCTCCGCAACATTGCACGACACGGGTGCACAGACTTGCATGCAGACAGTACATTCATATACATACAGAAATAAATAAAATAAAAAAAATATTTTAAAAAGCTGGTAAAATTGCCTTCTTTAATTGACTAGTAGACATAGGAACTGTGAAAAGGATTATTCTCTATTCAGAAACAAATATAATACTAAAGTCTCCTTAAGCTGCGCATTTAAGCAAAATATATTAATACAGGAGAGCTCTGATATCAGCAATGGATTATTCTACCAAGGAGATGTTGGCCACAGGATCAAAGCCCCCCCAAAAGACAAAGACTTCTTCCCTGTAAACTGTGATACCTGCAAAAAGAGAGGCGATAAGGCCCTGCTGTCAAAGACCTGATGTAAGCATGGGAAAGATGTATTGAGACTGCACTTGCAAGTGTAGAGTTGGTCTCTGGAATACCAGAGAGCGTTACCAAAGGCCACTAAACCAATAAAGCAAATATAGGTCTCCTTGAGTCAAATAAGACTCCTCCATCAGCACCAGCTACACCTCACCTGCCTGGAAATACTGTGCAGCAGTGACAGCCATATGTCTGTATATCCCAAATCTAATTGGCTATTAACTCTCTCCTTGGAGGAATAATTCATGGCTGATGCCACAAGATTACATCCTGTAGTAGTTAAGAGATTTTATAAGCCACAGTAAGACCCTGTCATATTTTACAAAAAAAACGTAATTCATGGATTAACATACCATCCAAACATCTGTGTCTATACCAAAGTAACCTACCGTAATAATTAGTACTGTTTAAATACCTATATATCTAATCACTTGTGCTTCATTAGCAGGATTGAAAGGTTATTCCTGGTCAAACTGTCAACCCATGAAAGTAACAGCCAGAATTGACCAGAGTCCAAGACAACAGCTCCAGAGAATGTAGACTGTTTTGCTTCTCGTCCACCTGTGCCCCTTTTCTAAGCCTAGGGAACAGTCTGTGGAAGAGGGGGCGTGGTAGAGTGTAAGGGCTGCGATTGGGGTGAATGGTGAAACTACAGCAATATAGTCTGGACACTTATTTGATCAACTTGATTGTACATACAAGCCCCCCAGCTGGATGGTGGGACCCTTGGGCTGTGTGGGTTTGGGCACAACTGCTTGCAACATGGTTTCACACAAAGGATGCTTGTACTCATGAATTATCACTTATTATTAAAAACAATGAAAAAAAAAAGAATGGGATTCATGTAAATTATTTCTTCCTGGTATACAGAAAAGCGATTACTTTTTACATATAAATCTACTATCAGAAATATTTCACCTAGGATTGCAATTGTTTTTGGTTATTAGAGGAAAGACAATTTATTAGAATAATTTATTGGACACTTTCAAAATCAGGCTTAAGTTGCAACAGCTGCAGATCTTTGTCAGCTGAAGTGGCAGGAACATTTCCCAAGTCACTCAGAGGATGTTTTTGAAGTAAAAGATTTCATATTTTTGTAATGTGTCTTTATTGTACATAATTAAGTTGTATAACATGTTGTTTGCACATACACATAGTGAGATTTTTATATAATCAGGCAAAGTAACATTCCATTTATTTCTTAGAGTAGTATTTTTCTTCCATTTTTGTGTGGTAATAACTCCTAAAACTTACTCACAGAAAATTTCCAGCACATAATAAACATTTGTAACAATGTGTCACATGCTATGCTTTAATACTTTAGTCATCTTCATTCTGCCTAATTGTAGCTATACTGAGCAGTTTTAGAACTCTCTGAAACCTGCCATACCCATGGTAACTACCATTTCATTCTGGTTCTATGTATTTGGTTGTATTTTTTCTTAGAGTCTACACACAAAAGTGATTCTATACCATTTTTGATGTCTAGCTCATTTCACTTCACTAGAATAATGTCCTCTATGTTAGTCCAGGTTGTTGCAAAGAGAGGCGTATAACACTGTACAAGTTTGCACTCATTTACTCATTTTATACAATATTCCATTACATATGGGGCATAGAATATATGAATATTAAAATATGTAATGTATATATAAAATGTTACTTAAACATCACATAATTTTTTCAACAATTTAGGATTTTTTGTACCTTGTTTATTATAAATAATTATCAGGAGTATCAAAAACTCTATGAGATATTTATTTAATGTATTAGTCACTTTTCTGTTGCTGTGATAAAACACCATGACCAAGGAACTTATAAAAGGAAGAGTTTATTTGAGCTTACAATTGACGGTTCCAGGGAATTAAAGTCCATTGTGGTGGGAGGCATGGCGACTGGAGCTGGAGCAGCAAGCTGAGGGTCACATCTCGCAATCAGCACAGGAAGCAGAGAGATAGAGAGACTGGAGACTGCTAGGCTTGTTAAACTCACTAAGCTTGCCCCCAGTGACATACTTCCTCTAGCATGGCCACACCTTCTAAAACCTCCAAGAACAGTGCCATCAACTGGAGACAAATGTCTGACTATTTAAAGCCTATGGGAGACACTCATTCAAACCACCACATTTAAATTTCTTTTGGGTATTGTATTAGTCAGGGTTCTCTAAAGAAACAGAAGCAACAGGATGAATATATATATAGCTATATACAATTTATTGATTTGCTCATGTGATAGAGTTCAAGGATTCCAACAGTAGCTGCACCACACTGGAAAGGCCGAGACGAGAATCAAGGGAGCTGCTCAGTCCGCAAGGCTGGATGTCTCAGTAGTCCCAATCCAGTGCTGAAGGCCCAAATGGGTTCCAGGAGATCTGCCGGTCTCAGTACATGCTGGGATCCGAAAGGTTGATCACAGCAGCAACACAAACTCACCAGATGAGAGAGGCAAGCTGCAGGAGAAAAAAAGGTGACCAGCTCCTTCTGCCATGGCCTTAAATACTGCCTGCCGGCAGAAGGTAACGCCCACATTTGGGGTGGGCCATCCGGGTTGAGGCGGTCCAATCCAAACATCCCTTTTCTCTTATTTGTTCCTTAGTCCAGTCATGTTGACACCCAGGATTAACCATCACAGGTATATACCCAGAAGATGAAATGCTTGGTCATTTTATGTGTTTGTGTGTGTGTGAGTGTGTGTTGTGTGTGTGTGTCTTCCAAATATCTTTACATTTATTTTCTTATTACTTTTTGTATTTCTTTTTTATTTGTATTGTTAGGGTTTGAGAATGCACACCAGACACACCAAAGGACGGAAAACCAAGACTTTATTTTGGGGAAAAAAGTAAACCAGCATGCTGGGGTAGGAGGGAAAAGGCTCCAACCCTGATAACTTGGCTCGCAGGCCTTTTATACAGGGTCTAGAGGAATTTTAGCGGGCTTTGGGTAACTTCTAGCCTTATTGGATAATAACAGGCTTACAGCTCATGGTTAGGTCAGCCCAAGGGCACCCCACATACCAACAGTTATCTTTAGACACAATCCTGCAACTGGAATGAGGAAATGCTGGGTCAGTCCATCTGCCCTCACATACCAACAGTTATCTTCAACGAGTTTAACTTGGCTGTTCTTGAGGTCTTGAGCAACTGTCTTTGAACAATCAACCTTTTCCCTGAATTGGGCAGGTTCCAGTAATGGTGGCTATACTCAAAATGGAGTCAGTGTGCACCTCTCTTACAGTATCATGCCATTTACATAGTTTTTTTTTAATTTATTATTGTTAAGTATTATTCTCTGTATCTTCATTATTAATAAAATAAATCATTTCTTAAAGAAAAAAATAAAATAAAATGTATTATTGTTATTAAACTTTTTCCATACATCATACATCATTTCTCAGTCAAATTTAGAGTCCCTTCCTTTTCCATGCCCCTACCCCACCTGAATTCCTGCACTCTGCCATACATGTCTTGCATCTTTTTCTGAGTCTTTCCAGAGTTTTTTTTGTTTGTTTGTTTGTTTTCAAAGTAGAGGCTTATTGTTTTGGGGAGAACCTCACTGTTTCAGTCTTTTTCCCCCAGTTCTTTTGTTGTTGTTCTCTCTCTCTCTCTCTCTCTCTCTCTCTCTCTCTCTCTATATATATATATATAT
>VZQC01010352.1:215892-289570 GCA_009823505.1 Rhizomys pruinosus | reverse complement strand
TGCATCTGAGTTAATTGTTGGTATAAATTGCTCTTGTCCACATTAGCTTTAACTAAGATCTGTATAACAATTACTTTGGGATTGGTATAAACAAATGTTCTCTATAATTTTGCTGTCATATAGTATCACCTGGTAGCAATCTCTTTCACCTATAGGATGATTTAACTCAAAAATAAACTGTTTCCCAAGTTAATCACATACAGTAACCCAAAACAGCATGGGTGAACTTGATGAAATCTGTGCCTTGATTCCACCCTATAGGTATGTATAAAACAACTGCTTTTTTGAGACTCATGGGTCAAAAATAAAAACCTAAATTCTTACCCATTTCCTTTAAATGCCCTGGCCAGATGCCATTCAGGTCTGGCTCTATTTTCATTTGAGATTAGCCCCAGCAAACCTGAAGTAAACTTTATCCCAGAGTGCCTAAAGCCTTGTGGTCTCTTTATTCATTTGGGGGAGTGTTCCATAACCTAACAGGTATAATATCATATCCTTTGCAAAAAAGGAATAGTTTGACCTCTTGTTTCTAATTAATACTCTTTTAATTTCTTTCTATTGTCTTATTGCTTAAACAAGAGTTTCAAGCACTATATTGAAAAGGAGTGGAGATAGTGGGCAGGCTTGTCCACTATCAGGGTCCTGAATTTAGGGGAATGATTCTAATTTTTCTCCATTTAGAATGATACTGGATGTGGATTTGCTCTATATAGCCTTAATTATGTTGAAGAATTTTCCTTCCAGTCCAGTTCCTTCTAGGACTTTAAACATAAAGGAATGTTGAATGTTATCAAAGGCCTTTTCTGCATCAATTGAGATGACCATGTTTTTGTCTTTTAGTCCATTTATGATTTATGACATTTATTGATTTACATATATTGAACCATCCCTGCATCTCTGGAATAAATCTGACTTGATCCTAGCAGCTGACATTTTTAATGTGTGCCTTTATGTGGTTTGCAAATATTTTGTTGGGAATGTTTGCATCTATACTAATTAAGGATGTGGGTCTACAGTTTTCTTTTCTAGTTATATATTTTCCTGGTTTTTGTATTAGAGTGATGCTAGCTTAATAGAAGGAAGTTTGTACATTTCTCTTGGTTTCTATCCTTTTGAATAGCTTAAGTAATATTGGTTCTAGATCCTGTTTAAATACTTGGTAGAATTCTGCTGTAAATCCATCTGGGACTGGGCTTTTTTTAGCTGGAAAGTTTTGTATTACTGTTTCAATTTCTCTATGTGTTATGGGTATGTTTAAGCTGTTGCTCTCTTCTTGGTTAAGCTTTGGTGATTCTAATGATTTCAGATATTCATCCAATTCTTTTAGGTTTTCAAATTTAATAGAGTATAGATTTTTAAAGTACTCCATATAATGTTCTGGATCTTTTTGTTGTCTGTTGTGATGTTTCCCCTCTCATCTCTAATTTTGTTGGTTTGGAGTTGCTTTTTCTTTCTTTTGGTTAACTGGGGTAAAGGTCTGCCTATCTTGTTTATCTTTCCAAAGAACCAGCTCTTGAACTCATTAATTCTTTGTATTGTTTTCTTTGTTTCTATTCCATTAATCTATGCTCTAATTTTTGTTATTTCATCTTGTTTGTTGGGTTTCAGATTAATTTGTTGTCTTTCAAATGTCTTGCAATGTATTGCAATGCTAAATCATTTGTTTGTGTTTTCTGATATTTGATAAACAGGCCAAGAACACTCAATGGAGGAAAGACATTATCTTCAGCAAATGGTGCTGGCAAAACTGGTTCACCACCTATAGAAAAATGAAACTAAATCCCTACTTTTCACCTTGTACAAAAGACAACTTTAAGTGGATGAAAGACTTGAGTGTGAAACACAGAACTCAGAAAATTTTAGAAGAAAACATTAGTAGTAACCTACAGATATAGATGTAGGAAAAGACTTTCTAAATCAGACAGTAATTGTGAAGGAAATAAGATCAACAATCAATGAGTGGGTCCTCATTGAATGAAAACACTGTACGGCAAAAGAAATGATCAAAGAAGCAAAGAGAAACCCACAGTGGGGGAGGAAATTTTCACAAGGGATATATCTGACAGAGGTTTAACATCTTGATTATATAAATTACTCAAAAAACAAAGGATCAAGAAAACAAATGAACCAATTAAAAGATGTGCTAAAGATCTGAACAGAAACTTCTCTAAAGAAGAGTAAAGATGGCTAAGAAACATCTTAATAGTGTTCAGTATGATTAGTAATTAAGGAAATGCAGATTAAAGCCACTTTAAAATTTCATCTTACCCCATAAGACTGGCTCCGATCAAGAAACTAAATGATACCAAATGCTGGAGAGGGTGTGGGGAAAGGTGAACACTTTCACTGCTGGTGGGGTTGCAAACTCATTCAACCCCTATGGAAAGCAGTGTGGAGAACTCTTTTCTAAATATTTTAATTGAAGTTTTGTATATTTCATACATCATTTCTCAGTCCAATTTAGACTCATTCTCCTTTCTATGCCCTCCACCCCACCCAAGTTCTTGCATTCTGCCATACATGTCTTACATCTTGTTCTCAGTTTTTTTTAAGTTTCTCTATGTAGAGGTTTATTATTGGGGGCAGAAGTTTACTGTTTCAGTCAGTTCTTTGTCTCAGTCCTTTTGTTGTTGTTGTTCCCTCCAATTTGTATTGCTCCAAAATATGTATCTATATTTATGTCACACATATACCATAACGATGACATCTGAAAATAAACTGTGTGTTAATTCAAAATCATATTTAGGAATTCACATATTTCCCCTTTAATTTTATATTACTGTAAAACATACATACATACCCTCCACCCATATACCAAAATTACTAAGTCTGAAAATAAGTGGTAGGTTAATTCTAGAACCCATTAAAGGATTCACATTATAAGATCACAGTTGCTTTCAGATAAAAAGAAATATAACTTTAACTTTGCTCAATTTGTTTTATAACTAGGGATTTGGTGCTAGCATCCAAAAATGAGGAATACCATTTGTCAGTTGTTTTTCTGAGACTGTGTTACTTCACTTAGCCGAATGACATCTAGTTCCATCCATTTACCTGCAAAGTTTGTGATGTCCTCTTTCTTTACTTCTGCATAGAACTCCATTGTGTAGATGTGCCACATTTTCTTCATCCACTTGAGGGATGAAGGGACATTTGGGTTGCCCCCAGCTGTTTGCTATTGTGAAGAGAGCTTCAATAAACATGGCTATGCATGTATCACTTTGGTAGGATGAGTCTTGTGGGTATATACTCAGGAGTGGTATGACTGGGTCAAGGTGGTAAACTCATTTTGAGTCTTTTAAGGGTTCTCCACACTGCTTTCCATAGTGGTTGTATGAGTTTACATTCCCTCCTAAAGTGAATGAGTGTTCCTCTTTCCCCACAACTTCTCCAGCATTTGGAGAACTCTTAAAAGACAAAAAATGAATCTACCATTTTACTTGGGTATCCTGGAGTATACCCAAAAGATTCATCTTATTGTAGAGATACTTGTACATTTATGCTTGTTGCTGCTCTTTTCACAATAGTGAAGAGCTGGAAACAACCTTTGTGCCCCTCAACTGATGAGTGGATAATGAAAGTGTGGTACAGTTACACAATGGAATTCTATGTAGCAATAAAGAAATATGACACATTGAAATTTGCACATAAATGGATGGAACGAGAAGCTGTTATGGTAAGTGAAGTGACACAGACTCTGAAAAATAAGCGATGATGTATGATGTTCCTCATTTGTGGATCCTAGCACAAAATCCTTATAAGAAAGTATATATCCAGAGGTAACTGAAGGAACCAGGTGAATGAAAAAGAACCAGGAAGGTAAAAGGAAGGATGGAACCTGAGAGAATCGTTAGTCTAACAATCTATTGACAAATTACACACACAATACCTCTATATGTGTCCGTATGGGAAGATGAAGGCTGCATATGAAGAAACAGTACCAGACAGAAGAAACCTTCCTTTGAGTCATTGGCCAGGGTTGTGCAAGAATAAATTAAACAGGCATCCATGATTAAACGAAATAGGCTCCCACAATTAAACAGGCTATTGCCACAGCCCTTAATTAAAAACATCCTTATATTTAGAGACAAATATCCCAGACACAACTCAAAAAAAGAAGCTTATTTTTCACCAGATGAGAACAGAACAGAATCTCACAATTGGGTACACCCAGACATGGTTTGTGAATGCCTCATGTCTAGGTGACATATCTACAATGAAACTTCTACACATAAGACCCAAGCATCATAGGGCAAGGACTGAAGAAGGCATTAACTACCTCTTAACTCTTGCTAAAGAAGCTCCTCCATGCAACAAGAGACCAAAAGGGCCAGAATGGCCAAACTGTGAAGATTAGGAGCCTACAGAGTGTGGTTCCATGGACAGCCTGCTATATTCACATTCACCTATCCAGGGCTCAGAGAACATAGTGGAATTGGAGCAGAAAGATTGTAAGAGACAGGGAGGTGATGCAAGACCAAATGGAAATGAATCTTACAAGCTCCTGGGATCCGGTTCATATGAACCTACAGCATTGTTATCAGCAGGAACAAGACCCATGCAAGCTCAACTGGACAAAAACCCAGCGCAGAACTGCAGAAATGGGAAGAAGAGCTCAGCGTTGGCTGAGGAAATATTGGAAGCATGTGGCAGTCAGTTGAGGAAGACCTGGCCTTCTTTCAAAAAGAGACTGTGGATAGGCTGACTAGAAGGCAGGGGAGGAGCTGGCACTGAGTGAGTAGGGAGAGTGATTTGGCACAGTGGACTCCAGCAGAAATGGTAAACTGTGTGAACTCTGGGGGGGGGGTTGTTGCTGGAGAGTGTCACGGGAGAACTGGGTATAATTGTGATTAACAGTGACTGAAAAATTATGTATGAAACACATACAAAAATTCAATGAAAATTATAATATGAAATTTTATACAAAAAACAAAGATGAGCCTTGTATTTCAAATGACAGAACTATTTTTGAACTACAGTAGTATGAAACATGTCTAATAGAGAAGGCTAGGGGCTGGAGAGTCTTAGAGCCTAGCAGTTAAGAGCACCGACTGCTCTTGCAGAGGACCCGAGTTCAATCCCTAGCACCCACATGGTGCTAAGAACAGTCTGTAACTCCAATTCCGGGAGAACTCCAGTTCCAGGGGAATCTGATACCCTCTTCTGACCTCTGCAGCATTGCACGACATGGGTGCACAAACCTACATCCAGACAGTACATTCATACACATACAAAAATAAATAAAATTTAAAAAAGAGAAGGCTAAATTATGAATAAATCACATATTAATTAGGATATAAGAAGGGCTTTTCTTATGAAGAAATTTAGTTTGTTATTAAGCCAGGAAGGTGCATGCAGGTCATAAGGGAGGACTCACATCTACAAGTTTACAGAATATGGAAGCAAATTTAGCTGCAGTCACTCTGTTCAAGCTGTTAACACTGATCTAAATGTTTCTTTTGTCTTTTTGAGTCAGGGTCTTCCTTTAGTCCCAGCTGGCCTGGAGCTCACTATGTAGACCAGGCTGGCCTTGAACTCACAGAGATCTGCCTGCTTCTGCCTCCCGAGTACTATTATTAAAGGCGTGTGCCACCACGCCTGGCTTAATAACAAACTAATATTTTAAAACTCATATTATAATAAAGATTCAATAAAATGTTTTAGGAGAAAATAAAGTATCTCTACATGAGGAATGGCACAATATTTAAAGAACTGTATGAAGAATTAAAACAGATATATCTTGTAAGAGACAGATACCAGAATGCAGACACAGGTGATAGAGTTTACATTGGGGTATTGTACCAAAGTAACAGAAAAGGGAACTATAAAACACATGGATCACAAAAATTGGATCCTGGTATGGAACATTTAGATTTGTGTACTTAACTTTGAATACTGGTAGAAGCTAGGAAAATAGAAAAGGCCCACTGGGACAGGAGGTACCGTAAGGGATGAAGGGATAGCAGAACATAAGTAATATGAAAACAGGATGGTGGAACACCAGGAGTGGAAAGTTGAAGATAGAGAGATAACCCAGCAGTTAGAGACACTAGGAACCCTTGCAGAGGATTGCCACAGACTGACACAGCTGGGGGTTCCCTCTGACTGCGGGAATCGGGGTCTTGGAAAGGAGGGCACAGGTTTGGCGATATGACAGACAGAAATGACACCAGAATTGGTTTTGAATCTGCTGCGTTTTACTAAGAGCAAGCAACTGATTATATAGTACATGTCAGGTAAGACAGATCAAGATTAACACATCCCCAGGAACATTAAGCCCTTTACTAAAGAGTTAAAGTTTTACATATTAACCAGAAGCACTAACCAGAAGCACTAACCAGAAGCATTTACACATGGCACTTTGCTCAAGATTAGCACATCTCCGGGAACAAACAGTGGTCGTAAAACTGCAGACCATGGGTGGTTTGTTTGTGAGATGTGAGACATTGTTTCCCTTTGAAGTTTCAATTTAGTTTCTTCCCATCCTTCCTGGTGCCCGATCGATCCATCCTCCCAAGGCTGCTTGTTATCTTTTAGGCTGTAATTCAAGCCATGGCCTGGGAGAGCCTCTTAATTAGTTCCGTTTTACTTAAAGGAGAAGCCCGCCACGTGCTTCTGACCAAGTATTGCATTTTATAACTAAGATTTCTATTTTACTAATTCTACCAGATGTAGCTCCTTGCTTAAGGGACTGAGCTTCTATTTTTATTAAGTCTGGAAAAAACACTTTTGTTATTTGTAACTGACCTATGATACCACTCAGTGTAACGTTTTTCATTCATAATATCTTTGTAGGGACTTTTAGGACAAAAGGGCCTTTAGATAATGTTTCTCTGTATGATTTTGCTTAGGTTCACAGATATCCATGCACGTTGTGTAAATCAGATGTTAGTGGGTGGAAGCTTCTGTTCACCTGATTTAGTTCCAGACACATTTTACTGTCCTTTGTTTTGGAACTGAGGTCATGCTGTACTCAGGAAAAGAATCAAAAGACAATATGCAAAGCTCAATACCCAGGAAGCATAACATCTTTATAGTGCATCATGATCTTGGAAACTAAAGCTGAGCATTCTGCCAGGGACCTCCAGAGAGCTTAGCCTTGGAGGGCACGTATCTCCCGTCTGCTATTATGACTTTCGTCATTGCTCACACAGAAGACACTGGAGTTGGTGTGGCAGAGGATGGCCATTCATAACTGCAGTGCTAGGAGATCCAGCACTCTTTTTTGACCTCTGCAGTTTTACCATGACATGGGTGTACTTACATACAAGTAGGCAGTAAATTCATATGTATAAAATAAATTATGAAAAGAATTCTTTTGGGGGGGCATTTGAAGGGAAAGGAAGCATTAACCTAAATAAACCCTTTATGAAAAGCCACATGAAAACTTGCTAGTTTGTAATCAGGGAGAGAGAGAAAGGGAGGGAGGAGGAGGAGAGGTGAGAGAGCAGACAGAGTGAGAAAAAGAGAGAGGGACAGGGAGGGGGAAGAAAGGAGAGAGGGGGAGAGAGGAGAGAGAGAGGAGAGAGAGAGAGACAGAGAGAGACAGAGAGAGAAATTGTAGATCTTGATAATGCTGGTCTTTCATATGTTATTAAAAATTCCCAGTAACCAGTAAGGATTCCTCCTATAGAGTAAGACAGCATTCCAATCTAAAAGTAGTTTGTTATGGGTTGGTTACTTCTGTAAGTCTCATCACTATTGTTCCATGGAGCACATCTTGCCTGGCAGGTTGGTAGTATAGCATACAGGTTTACAGCTGGATAAAATCATTAATGCTTTTTTCTCCTCCAGCAGCCTGTGCAGTCCTTTCAAGCACTAAGAAAGCTAGTCAGCAGGAAGTTTCTAGCTCAGTTCCAGTTTGATGGAAAAGGAGGAGCTCATGGGGCTCTAACATTTCCTAATAAAATATTGGCTACTAATGGACTATGGGATTGGCAGACATTGTTCTCACTAATACCCTGCTGATGAACCCATTAGGCTCCAGTGAATAGCTCCAAACCCATATTCAAACAGCTATCCCTGGTTAAAGTCAGCAAGTCACAAAACTAAATAAAACAAACATGAAAAAGGGAAAAGGACTTATAAAGATGAGGTAAAATGGTTAGAGAGAAGATTAGGGGGATAGTAATTAGAATGTACCATATACACGAATGAAATAGAACCTTCGCCTAAACCAACAAGAGCTGTGGGTCAAGTGTTCAAACAAGTACATCAGTGAATGATTTTTTTTTTTTGTTCTTTTCAAGACAGGGTCCCCTGTAGTCCCAGCTGTCCTGGAACTCACTCTGTAGACCAGGGTGGCCTTGAACTCACAAAGAGCCGACTGCCTCTGCCTCCCGAGTGCTAGGATTAAAGGAGTGTGACACCACACCCAACCTGTGAAGGGTATTTTATATTAAGATCACAAGAATGAAATACTAACTGGGCTTAATGATGGATGACTATCTTGAGCAAAGGATAAAAAGACCCTATCCTTTCCAAGATTATATCTGCAAATAAAACTTGTCATTATTCTAATGGCAATCATGCTACAAAATATATATTTTATAAGGTGCTTAGTGTGCATTTCCCCATTTGCAGTATTTTTTCCACTCTATTTTATAAGGAATTAAGTCAACTCCTTTGGTTTATTTCCTAAGTAGTCTAATAGTTTAATATTCAACATTGAAATTTCATGGAGATGATTTTATGAACAAATATTAGCTTTTTGTACTTTAATGCTTACACAGGATCTCATGAATTTTTATTTTTAATTAGAAACTGACTTGCTGATTGCTAATCCTTTAATATTATTCTCTAGCCTCTTTCCATCATATAAGTGTCTTTCCTTCTGCCAACCTCTTTCTCTTTGTTCCTTCATTGTAGTCCTGTGGTCAACTTTGTTATTTATCACATTTGACTCAAAATTAGCAAATATTTTTAACAAAATATTTTCTTGGGAGTTAAAAATACATTATAGTTTATTGAAACTAGCATGCAATGAACATTCATGCTTTATTGAGAAAAATAAAAGGATTAAAATTAATTATATTTTGTTTAATGGATCTTCTAATTCATATTACTACTGCTTAGAAATCACTGTTTTCATCATGAGGTGAAATGATAAATCTATGTAAAACAGAAATTGGAAGACAAACAGTAGTTCAAGTGTAGCTCACGTGATACAGCAGGGGTGTAGAGAGAGGTCTCAGCAGTAGAACACTGGCTGATTTTCAGAAGACATAGGTTTGATACCCAGCACCCACATGGTAGCTAACAACCATTCAAAATTCCAGCTCCAGGGTACCTGATGCCCTCCTCTGACATCCTCAGGCCTTGTATGACCAGGTGCACTTATATGCAGGCAATAAACACATACACATAAAATTAAATTAATAAGTATTTTATGTAGAGTTATGATATGTGGAAAAGAATCAGCTTGGAAGGCTGTTGAGAGGACATTATCCAGAAGTGTTAAGGACTCATGTAATGCCTGTTGCAGCAGGACAACATTTTTTAATCATAAAATATTTATTTATTTATTTTTTATTTTTTATTTTATGTGTGTGAATGAACTGTCTGCATGTAGGTTTGTGCACCCGTGTTGTGCAATGCCGTGGAGGTCAGAAGAGGGTGTCGTATTCCCCTGGAACTGGAGTTCTCCAGGAATCAGAGTTACGGATGGTTCTCAGTCGCCATGTGGGTGCTGGGGATCGAACCCTGGTCCTCTGCAAGAGCAATCGGCACTCTTAACCACTAGGCCATCTCTCCAGCCCCTAATCATAAAATAATTTTATCTAATAAACAAAGCAAGTTGGAGAAAATTTAGTTAATTTAATTATTCACGAAAGAAAATATTTGTCCTGGAATTCAGAAAGCACTTGGTGCCAGGGATGTTGTGAGTATATAAAATGTGGTATAGAGTTCAGAATGAATGAACCACCGAAGAGATGGTCATTTTGCTATATAATTGAATGTCTGCACATTTTCATGAAAAGTGTTCTGTACTATTCTCACAGCTTATTTTAAAATCAGTTCTTATTCTGATGGAAGGAACATACTTTACAGTATATGGCAAGCTGTTTCTTATTTACTTACAGAATCACTATGGCCACTCAGATCACAAGATTTACAAATGCAAAACTAAAAACAAATTATGCTATATATTTTGGAACAGAATTGTAGTATTTGTGGAAATGAAATTTAACTAGAAAATACAAGTAACTGCTCTGAATAACTTCTTTTTTAATTTATTTCCAGTGATCTCACAAGAAAGCTAGATTCTAATTATGTGTCCAGATGCAAGTTTCTGCTTCTGAATATCTTTCACTACCTGTTTTCCTCCACTTCTTCTTCACTGTCAAGGCAGGTAAAGATACATTACCATTCATACTTCCTTCCAAGTACAGAGAAAATTCCAGTAATATTGCAATGAAGAGTCTTTTATGCAATCAAGATTCTTGCTTATCTAATTTTTTTTCTCTTTGCAGATCCTGGAAATCTGAATTCTTGAGAGGAATTTTTTCAGCTACCTGGGTCAACAGCAATAGGAGGACTTTATGACTGGACTGTGCATTGTAACCACAAAGTAGGAACTCACTCAGCAGGGAACCCAGGAATCACAGAAAAGAGAGGAGGCATACCAGAGATTTCCAAACTGCCTTAATATTCTGCCACTCAAGCAATGTAAAAACCTTCATGATTGGTTATTTGCAAGCTTAGATTTTTTCAGGTGATATAAGGGGCCAGCATGTTTTAGCAAATAAGAATGGCACTCCTGGGGCTGGATGGTATTCTGGTCTTAACACAAATTTCCATAAAGCCTTTTTTTCCTGAGTTGTAGCAAATACTCTATGCATTATTACTTCACACATTTACATCTACTATTGGAAATGACAAAAAAGATTTTCATTTTGTGCTAATGGTGTTTGTGTACAAATTCAGGTTTCTGACTTACACACACACACACACACATTACAGAATCAAAAATATTCCTGGGGCTGGAGAGATGGCCTAGCAGTTAAGAACTACAAACTTGCATGCAGACAGTACATTCATACACATAAAGAAATAAATAAAATTAATAAAAAAGTATTCCTTTAATTTTCTGGAAAAATATTCTCTTTTACATGCTTCCTTAAATTTTAAGGAGTTCTAAAGGTAATTTCTAAAGGAAATTTAAGATTGTCCTTCAACATATCAATGCTAGCAGCTACCAGAAAAGAATAGGTGGAATGAAAAAAATCCGATTTTGGTTTTAGAGCTAAGATAGAGATGAGATGGTGAGAGACTAAAGGCATTTCAGCCCGTAAGGTGACAAAGAGACGTCATTGTGCTAGTCACATTAAACCATGGTCATTTCATTGGGAGTGGAACATGTTCATGAATGATAACTTGCTCTTAAATATTTTTTTCTTTAAAGTTTTATAATCATGGTAACAAGAGAGCAGATGGAATTAGGTTTAAAATGAGATTTGTATTAGAAACTTGGTTACTAATATTTAATATTTATCCCAGTTTTGTGGTTCAATCACATCCTAAGTCTATCAACATAGACTTCAGATGTTCTTTGTTTAAAGATGAACATATACATTTTATTATAACAAACTTCATATGGAGCCCAGCCTGTTAACTTGTTCCATTTTCAAGGCAGGGTTTCAAGTATGTGACTTTGGCTGGGCTTCAACTCAAGATCCTCTTGCCTTAGCCTTCCCTGTCCTGGGATTACAGGCATGTGCCACCTTGCCCTACAGAATAACATTTTCCCCCATTTTTATTTTTTATTATTTATTTATTTATTTATTTTATTATTATTATTATTATTATTATTGTTATTGTCTTTTCAAGACAGGGTCTCCCTGTAGTCCCAGCTGTCCTGGAACTCACTCTGTAGACCAAGCTGGCCTTGAACTCACAAAGATCCGCCTGCCTCTGCCTCCCAAGTGCTAGGATTAAAGGCATGCGCCACCACGCCCTGCTCCCCATTTTTAGACAAGACAAATGTTCTTACATAAAAGTTTTCCTTTGGTCTTTATGGAAGATTTATTAATTTTTAATTGTTTTTTTTTCATTTTCTTATTTAAAAATGTCTTTATGATATTTTTGCAGAAAATGAATTTTACTATTTAAACATTAAACATTTTAAAAGATATAACTCAGAGTTCATTTAGGTTAATATTTCTACCCTAATATAAAATGTTTGTTGATATGCTTATTTTGTGCATCAGTCTTAGATAAACAGCATATGGAACATTTTTATGTTTGGATATTGAAGTTTTAACACTATTTACATGTTTTCCTATAATAGAAATTTTAACCTACCATGTATTCACTCAATCTTCCCTATATTTGCTTTCTTATTTTTTTCTTTCTATTTCTTTTTCTTTATACAACCTTCCAATCCATGTCACTTAATTTTAAAAACTGCAGTTGGGCTGACAGCTGGTCTTTGTAGAAGATTTAACACTCTGGGTATTTTGAATATAGTTTCCTAGCTGCTGGGAACTGAAATATAAATAAAACTGAGAGAGAGAGAGAGAGAGAGAGAGAGAGAGAGAGAGAGAGAGAGACACCACATGTGCAGATTCAAGTTTGTAATGAATCTTTTCAAAGGAAGATACTATTTTTTGCTTGGGTCATGGTATATGTAAAAAATGCATTCTTTGATCACATCAAAATGACAAATCATTCCAAAGCACATTTAGAGATTCACTTTTAACAGTAAAGTTGCATGCAGGTAAAAAGAAGCATAACTTTACATTCTTTTTTTTTAGAATATAAATATTAATATTTTTATATGATAGAAATGTGTTTTGGAATTAACCTATAGTTTATTTTCAGATTTTGAATTTTGATATATGGTGGAAATATATATATATATATATATATTTTATATGCATATTTTGGAATAATATAAAATCAAAGGGAACAAAAAGATAGAGAAAAACCTATTCAAAGAACTGACCAAAACAGTAAACTTGTGCATCACAAAGGTTATAAAAGACTAAGAAAAAGATGCAAGACAGGACTTGTGTATGACAGAATCCATGAGCTCTGGTGGGGGGTTGGGGGCATGAGGAGTGTGGATGGATGGAGGAATGAGTCTAAATTTGATTAAGAAATGTTGTATGAAATGCACTCAATAAAAGTTAAAAAGTTAAAAAGATAAATAATAATGAAAAATATTTTTAAAGACAAATCATGTAGGATATGAACACTAGTGTTTTCCCATGTGTTATAACTAGTGAGACTCACTGTGGGCTTTTTCTAACAGTCTCACTTAGGTATTTCAAAGGTAATGCATTTCCCTTAGGATACTCTCATGACAAAACTGAATGCCTGGACAACTGTCATCAATAACAGAAGGATAAACACAGCAAACTGCTGTAACTCAAAGTTCTTCCACCTTGGCTTGAAACTGCCTCCAATGAAGTTGCCACTGTTGAATCTTAGGTCTGTGTTTCACTGTGGAATTCAAAATCGATTTTCCCAACAAATTAATGTAAAACTCTGTGCTTTGGTTTCACTCAATAAACATAGCATTATTTTGTTTTGGGGCCGTGTGAGTAAAAGTAAAATTAAAACTGAAATATATTGAATACATAGCTCATATGCAATCTATGTTATATGTGATATTCCACTAAACCCCTGAAGAAGGAGATTAAAAATGACATCAAAAGATGGAAAGACCTCCCAGACTCATGGATTGGGAAAATTAATATAGTAAAAATGTCCATTTTACCCAAACTGATATACAAATTCAACGCAATCCCAATCAAAATCCCTATGAGCTTCTTCACAGACTTGGGAAAAAAATCGTTAAATTCATATGGAAAAACAAAAGACCCCGAATAGCTAAGGCAACCCTGAGTGAAAAATGCAATACTACCAGACTTCAAACTATATTACAGGGCCGTAGTCATAAAGACAGCCTGGTACTGGCACAAAAACAGACCAGTTGACCAATGGAACAAAACTGAAGATCCAAACTTGAGCTCATACAATTTCAGCCACCTCATATTTCCTCAGTGGAGAAAGGATAGCATCTTCAGGAAATGGTGCTGGCAAAATTGGATCACCATCTGTAGAAGAACAAAATTAAACCCTTACCTCTTACCCTGTACAAAAATAAACTCCAAGTAGATCAAAGATCTCAACGTGAAGCCTGAAACCCTGAAGGTGATAAAAGAAAAAGTAGGCAATGACCTACAAGACATAGGTGTAGGAGGAGTCTTTCTAAATCAGACAGCAGCCACACAGGAAGTAAGGTCAACAGTTGACAAATGGGACTTCATAAAACTCAAAAGCTTCTGTACAACAAAAGAAACAATCAAGGAGGTGAAGAGAAAACCCACAGAGTGAGAAACCTTTATCAGTGACACATCTGACAGAGCATTAATGTCAAGAATATATAATCTACTCAACAAACAAAAAAGAAGACAAATGACCTACTCAAAAGATGGAGTAAAGAGCTGAACAGAATCTTCACCAGTGAGGAATTAAAGATGGCTGAGAAACATCTTAAAAGTTGCTCAACATCATTAATAATTAAGGAAATGCAAATTAAAACCACTCTCGGATATCATCTCACTCCAGTACGTCTAGCTAAGATCAAGAAAACAAAAGACAGGTGATTGGGTTGAACACAAAGTACAGTAGTAACTGATCTCCCCTTCTTCCTGGATTAGTGAGCAAATGATTAGTGTCAGCATCCTGGAGCATACTCAAATGAGCAACGTTTGGCTGCTGCTTCTGACTGAAATGATGCTGTGTTTTGATTGTGGTCGGAAGCACTGAAGTGGGGCATCTCCTTCCTTGGAGCTCTCTCCATTCAAACAGGACAGATTTGGTAAAGTGCTAGTGAGATTGAGTATTGCTTGCCTCTACTCGGTCATCTTTAAATGAATCTGGTGGTTATGGAGTTTTGTTTTAGGGTAATTTTTTCCTTGTGTCTTCCCCCCACCCCACCCAATTGTTTTCTTTTTTATTGTTTTGTTCGTTTTTAAATAACGGTTTTTAGCTGATGTTCACGAGGAGAGTGAATACTTGGAGCTGTGCCACTAATGAAAGGAAATCCTAAGAGTACATTTCTTTACAGAGCTGTGCTATACCATCCTTTGGGCCTTCTGCTAGAAAAGTAGAATCAAGTCTCAAATAATGCCTTTTAAATTGTATCCTTAATATTATAGATATAGGACAGTACTGTATCATACCTCTGTGAATGCAAAATATCTTGTACCTGCTTTATGATGTGTATTAGTGACTGTGCTTTATCAGAGCTGTTTTTAATGATGTTACTCAGAATGTTTTCTTTCCAGATGATGATTGAGAAGCTAATAAAAAAGAAAATGGTGCCAGGTACCACAACAGTAACAAAACTGTGCTGTTTTCTGGGATTTTGTTTTTTACTTTATTTTTTTAATGGAGTGTGCTGGATATCTCTACAATTTTTTTTCAAATGACTGCAGAACCTGGAGAAATTGTTGCTGATATTGATGCATATTATTGGTATTTTTATGTAAATATAAATATATATATATATATATACACACATATAATTTGAATTTTTGAAAACTTTAGCTGTGCTGTCAAATTTGGAAAATAAAATGTATCCCAGTTTACTGTGTTGAGTTGGCAATGTGCAGAAATTAACAGCCATATTGATGTAGAAATGTTAATTTTTTCCCATTTGTACAGGGGTAATGCACTGTATTAAATATGTAAGGTCTTATCTACATGGGTTTGATTACAGAAACTAATAAAGTATCCTCTAAAAAAAAAGAAAACAAAAGACAACAGATACTGGAGGGGTTGTGGGGAAAGGGGAACACTCATCCACTGCTTGTGGGAATATAAACTTGTAAAACCACTATGGAAAGCAGTGTGGAGAACCCTTAAAGACTTGGAATGAGCCTATCACTTGACCCAGTCATACCACTCCTGGGTGTATACCCCAAAGACTCATCCTACTGCAAAGATACATGCACGTCCATGTTTATTGCAGCTCTCTTTACAATAGCGAAGAGCTGGAACCAATCCAAATGCCCCTCAACAGACGAGTGTATGACAAAAATGTGGTACGTCTTCACAATAGAGTACTATTCACTGGTAAAGAAAGATGACAGCGGTAAAGAAAGATGAGGCTCAGAGCCATTATGCTGAGTGACTCAACACAGTCCCAGAAAGACAAACAGAGAATGGTTTCCCTCATTTGTGGATGCTAACACCAAATCCTGAACAAAATTATTATTATATTTCTGTTTATCTGAAAGCAACTATGTTGTTATAATGTGAATCCCTCAACGGGCTCTAGAATCCACCCACCAATTATTTTCAGACTGTAATTACTGTATATGGGTGGAGAGTATGTATCCATATTTTAGAGTAATATAAAATTAATGGAGGAAAATGTGAATTCTGAACCATAAAAAAAAAAAAGACTGAGAGACAGATGCAGGACAGTTATGGCAGAATGCATGATCTGGGATGGGATGGGGTGGGGTGGAGGGAAGGGAAAGGGGAATATGCCTGTACTGATTTGAAAAATTATGTATGAAATACACAAAACATCAATAAAAAAGCAAAAAAGTAAATATAAATAAATAAATAAATAGGGGTAGAAAAGAAAACGAAACAGGGACTTTGGAAAAAAAATATACGTACACACATATAAATAATATAAATGGAGTAACCCTATAAAAGTGTACCAATTCCCCTACCAGACACCAAAGACCAGCAAATAAAATGCTCATTGTCAATAATGGGCTCCCTCTTTTAAGAGTCATTGCCAGGGAGTTCTCATAGACCCTTCAACAATACTGGCTATTGACATTACTTTTGGCTGAGCTACAGAACTTGATAGTAAGACCTTATTGCTGAAGATACCATGTATGTGAGTCATAGAACAAATATTGAGACATCAAGTTGGTGCTGGACTTCATCTCCACTGGCTAGCTTTCAGTACTCGAAGGTTTGTGGATGCTGTTGGATAAGAAATCATCACCCTTACTCATCTGTGGACCCTGCAAAGTATGATAATAACTGGCCTGGCAAGATATGTCCACTAGAAAAATAGTGGCATGAATGTAATGAAAGTAACCAGCCACTTTTTTCAGGGCCCAAAACCTGTGGATAGACAGGCCTTAGGTGAGAGTCTATTATTATTGTTTGCTAATTGGATATAGTATTAAACAGACTCCTAATCAATTATTGTTATAACCATAAATTAATTCATATCTCAAGAGAAGCTTCTTCTTGCAGCAGATGGTGATTAACATAGAGGCCTACAAATAAGTTGTCAACATGCACAGAATAAGAACAGAGTACTTAGCCCTAAGTCAGATACCTATTTCATACCTTCTTCTCCCAAAGATAATGGGGCAGAATGATAGTAAGAGTTAGAGATGGTGGAAGAACGTAGAAGAAAACTGTGTTTTCCAGAAACAACAAGGCAATTGCAAATATGAACCCCAGCACTTGTGACAGGGTATAGAAGATATGCCCACACCCAAACCAGTAATACCCAGCACATATGGGGAGGTGGGTACAAAGCCCCATCTTATGAATTATTGGCAATTGTTAGTTTCTAGAAAATAGAGATTCAGTTCTGTTTAAGAGTGAAATAACTGTATAATTTGACTAAGCTCCAGCGAATGGGCCCACACCTAAAATATTAGAGGAGCATAAAGTAGACGCAAGAAGCCTTTAAAGCTGGGCGTGGTGGCGCACGCCTTTAATCCTAGCACTTGGGAGGCAGAGGCAGGCGGATCTTTGTGAGTTCGAGGCCAGCCTGGTCTACAGAGTGAATTCCAGGACAGCTAGAGCTACAGGGAGACCCTGTCTCGAAAAGACCAAAAAAAAAAAAAAAATAAGTCCTTAAATGGACAGTGTCCACAGGTGATGAGTCCCCATGAGGGGCACTCTACTGGGAAAATTGAAAACAATTTTAAATTGTTTTCTATTGTTCGAATACTTGTGTCAGTGTAGTTTTTTGTTAAGTAATAATAAACTGTATTTTATCCTTTTAAAATTTTTTTGGGGGGGCCGGAGAAATCCTCAGCGGTTAAGAGCACCAACTGCTTTTGCAGAGGACCTGGGTTCAATTCCTAGCACTCATATGGTGGCTAAGAACATACATGCAGACAGTACATTCACATAAAAAATAATAAAGAAATTAAAAACTATATTAAATTATTTTTTGTCAGGCATGGTGGCACATACCTTTAATCCCAGGACTTGGGAGACAGAGGCAAGCAGATCTCTGTGAGTTCAAGGCCAGACTGGTCTACATAGTAAGTTCCAGGCCAGCTGGAGCTACAAGGAGAGCCTGTCTCAAAAAGACCAAAAAAAGTAAAAAATATTTATTTTTACTTTATGAGCGTTTTGCCTTTATGTATATCAGTGCACCAGGTGCCAGCTGGGGAGCCCATTAAGAGGGTGTTGTCTCCCTGGAACTGGAACTATGGATAGTTGTTAGTTGCCATGTAGATAGGAATCAAACCTGCGTCCTCTGCAAGAATGTGCTTTTCACTGCTTAATCATTNAGATATTATATATATATATATATATATATGAATGATATTGACTAACAGTTTCTTAGCTAGGCCTCTAGCTTTGTTAGGATTCTTTTAGAATGAAGATACTACTTTCTCTTGGTTCATGGTAAATGCATGCAGTGTGTTCATGGATAATATCAGATAAGAAAAACTTTTTTTTAAAGAATGTATTCATGGACTAGAGAGATGTCCAGTGGTTAACAGCACTGTCTACTCTTGTAGAGGACCCACATTCAGTTCCTGGCACCTACATGGTGGCTAAGAACCACCTGTAACTCCAACTCCAGGAGGCCATGTGCTCTCTTCTGGTGTCATTGGCTATTACATAACATAGGTGCACCTATATACATGCAGGAAAGCACTCATGCACATAAAATAAAAAAGATAAAAAAATCGTTTTAAAAATGCATTCACACAGGTTATGAACAACAGGAAACACCTCTTAGAATAATATAAAGTGTCATACACTTAGGGATATAGTTAACTAAGTATGTGTAAACCTTTTACAAGGGGAACTGCAAAATATTGCTGAAAGAAAATAAAGACCTACAAAGAAAAGGTATGGCTACTAGGTTGAATTTAGCACAAATTTTAAATTCTCTTCTTGTGATTACTGAAATAAAAATCAGTGTTTGGATTTTCATCGGATTTTTAAAAGCAGTTCAAAATGCTACTATTATTTTCTCAGTTCTTTTCATGTGGACCTTTCTAGAGGAAAAGCCAAAGATACTTTGTTACTGAGTACATAAAGTTTAAACTTTATTTCTACCTTAAAATACTGAGAATTCTTTGTTGGTTGAAAACGTTGGGTCAGCCATACTGGAATGGAAATTTGATGTTGAAGTAATGGGTTTTTGTACTAGCAACACTGACATTTGTTTATTTTCCCCCATTCATTCACTCAGCAGATTATTTACAAGGTCTCCATGGGACACAGATATTGTGGTAAGCAATAAGAACATAGAAATTAGCATAGCGTGGTTATGACTGCATCAATTAGATTACATCAGTGTAAGAGACACATAAAGAGATGCAATGATGCAGTCATGTATTGTAAATATCTTAAGGAAGCTACAAGTTATTGTGTCCAGTTTTTATTTCTGCCATAACAAATATAAACCTAGACTTCACATAACATTGTCATTGTCATGGTTTCTTAGTGGTCAGAAATCCTAAAATCAAGGCACTGGATGGCCTGGTACTTTCTGGAAGTCTAGAAAACAATATTTGGGGAAAACATGACATCTTTTAGCAAAAAGAAAGAAAGAAAATCCTCCAACTCAGGTGATAGGTGTATGTATGTATGTATGTATGTATGTATGTATGTATGTATGTATATATTTATGTATGTATATATTGAGGCAATACAAGTTGGAGAAAAATACGGAATTTCCATGTTAAAGTATCACTGTATTTTGATGCTTTTTTTGGTATCACAAGTTTCATTTATGTTATATTGATGCTGTGGGAGGATGTCAGTGGAAAAGGGGATATAAAGAGTATTAAGATGTGTATGAAATACACTATATATATATATATATATATATATATCTTGATTCTTGATTTTTCTATCTTCCAAAAGTTATTAGCATTCCTTGGCTCTCAACAACACCATCTATCCTCAAAAATCCACAATGCTTATCCCCCAGTCCACCCCTCTCCCCCCACACCTCTTTTTTCTTTCTCATTTTTTATTGCTGCTGTATACCTTCTACCTTTCTCCTATCAGGGATTTTAGAATTATGTCACAATCATGCTGCTAAGAATGATTAGACCCAAATCTGTAAATGGCCTCTTCCCTTTTAATATGCAAAGTAACATTGAGATCAGCATATGTGGGACATTATTATGCCACCTACCATAGGCATGGTATAGACCAGGAGAAGGAAATTATCAGGTTTAGTAGTGGGTAGAGGCATGACATCAAAAAAGGCTATGTGAGATAATGGTGCTTGAAGTTGCAATTTGGACATTGACTTTTGACAAAGAGTGGGTCAAGCTACTCCTGAGATAGGCAATGAGAAATGCTTATTTCTTTCCACAGTGGAAGGCAAAGACACACATTTTTCCAGAGCAGGAATTAGCTTTGCTTAGCTTAGAAATAATATTGAGGGGAGAATTTCAAAGGGACAAAAACTACACATGAGATCAAATCATATTGGCCCTTATCTGCCAAGTTAAGGTGTTTAGCCCAGCAAAGTTTCTTTACCTGTGACCTCAAGCCACAACCATGAATCTTCTATGATCCACAACTGTTTTCTAAATCACTGAGGACCCTGGACTCTATACTTACAACTGCCTGGCATCCTAGAAGGCTTTTCTGGTAGTTAATCACTGAAATCAGAGGTCATCTCATTTGCTACGTTGAATTGTGCTGTGTACTAAACTTTAATAAATAAACTCTATGCATGTCATAATGAGTGTTCAAGCTGTAATTTGACCTTAAATTCTTATTAAAATAATAATAGTAACCTGGAAATGTGGTTGGTTCACCTCTCTGGGCAGACTTTATTTTAGGTTAAAACTGCTTGATAGACCTTTTCAGTATGCAAATTAAAACAGAGAAATTGGCAATTTCAAGAGAATTGTGTTGGAAAAGTGTTTGTACTGCATCTTTGAAAAAGTTAATTTTAGAGACAAAATGCCTTTTCTCTATGAGGAGCTTCAGGGTGATAAGTCTGGGTAGCAGGTTTCTTGACCTCCATTCCTAGGTTCAGATATAAGCAACCACTACACAATTGACAAGCCAGGGTTCAAAAAGAAAATATGTAGGGAATGGCCTGCAGCTTTCAATGATAACTTTTCTTTTATTTTCTTTGCTTTTCTTCCCTTTTCTCTTCATTCATATTGGTTTCAGTGCTGGAAGATTGAGCAAGCACATTCCAGGCATGATGTCTACCCCCAAGCCACCCCGACCCTCAGTTTCTGTCTATAAATTATTCGTTTATTTTCTTTCATGAATCTGACTTCTTTCCTTGTGTATTGAAGCTTCATGATCATTTAGTCAAATCTCAGAATCTGGTCTTATTTGCAATGAATGAAGATTAGGGTGACGTCTCTGATAATATTTGGGAAAGGTGGAATAGCAGGAATGGTATAAATCCATGATGACTTGTAGGTGACCAATAGAAAAGAAAAAAAATAGCAACTATGAATTGATGTCTAGAGTGAGGCAAGGACCCAAATGGATGAATGGAAACACAGTTATATTATGGAATGTTTAATAATTTTGTGAGGATTCCCATTTCTATGGAGAGAAAATTCTAATAAAGATGAATTTCCTGAGCTCAGGTCTGATGAGGATTATATTGTTCTAAATTAGACGGTAAGTAAAATGTCTGTAGACCCATGGGACATATATTTCTATTGATATAATTACCAAACTATAAGTAACATGGGTTCAGACATGAATTCAATAATTCCCTCTCATTAATATATTGATAAAACCACAAGCGCTTGAGGTGAAAGAAAATGTTTGTGTTCTCAACATTTTTTGCCACTATGTTTTTAGGTCATAAGGTAATTTCCTTTATAATATATTGCTCTCCTTATCAAATTCCGAATCTGCTCCTTCCTTACTTAAGAGAATTTTCAGTAAGAATAGGAAAATTTTAATTTCTAGACACTATTGGATCTAAAGTTGTTAGATTTTTCTCTTCCTTATCATCTGTAAATATATATAGCAGTTCAGCTAGATTTCTCATTTTATCCAATGACAATAGAAAACATTCTGCAGAATATTTTTAAATGTATCATAGGCAGATAGTATTCTAGGATGATTATTATCATGTGGTGGAAAGGGAGTTTTTAATACTGTATTACTTGCTTGCAAAAGCACTAACATATCCAATAAGGCCAGTGAAATGCTTATATGTTTCCAGCTAACAAAATTGCCAATTTCAGTATTAGCAATTGAAATAAAGGCTGTTATCTCTAATAAGCTTTGCATAATTTTTAAATGTCACTGGTGTCTTATGCCATTCAGAAAAGCATCCTGGCAGTGATATTTTGCTATAGGGTGAAAATGCCAGTGACCCCTTTGTCTTCTCATTAATGCCTTTTATAAAAGGAATTCATATGTTTCTTTTGCTTTGTACCCTCCCTGACACTGCTTAACCCACTGCAGCTTGCTTTCTGACACCTCTGTTCCAGAGAAAAATCTTCTCACAATAGCATAATAGATGAATTGTACAACCTGTCACTTTCGTGTGTTTGCATTTGTAATATCAGCCATATCTGACCCTGATGTGATTCTCTCTTCCTCATTGAGCCACTAATTTTTTTTTATTTTATATTTCAGGCAATCATATCTAATAGTCCATAGATATTTTCTCTTTTTGTCCTATATTGAAAATTCCACCAAATTCCTTAGGCTGAAAACTTTTAAATATGTATCTATGACCCAGATTTTTTTCCTCAAATTGAATAAACTATACAATATTTACTTGTATATTGGTTTAGTACTTTGAGCCTTACAGTATTAGTATAAAATTGATTAATCTCCCCACTAAACCTGATTAGAATAATTATTCACCCAGTTTCTAGGTTGAACATTAGAAATGATTGCCTTGGCTTGGGTGCTAAAGGTGATCTTGAGAAAGGGATTAAAGTGCTAGAACTTCATCTGAGAACTGGAAGGCAAGCCTACTCAGTTAGAGAACCAAAGAAATGTGAAGCAAGGACAGATATAAACTACATAGTAGTGGTATAAACCTTGTGGGTTTCAGCTTTACAACAACTGTAAAGGACCTGAAAATCTTTCATAAGCTGCATATGTTAGACATGAAATTCATTTCTGACCATCCAGGAAGGTGAAACAATGACTTGAAATAGTCCACAGAAAAATAAAAGAAGGAATACTTATCTCCACCGTTTTGGTTTCCTTCCTTGGTAATACACCATGAGGAACTGGTTTCTAGATTGCATCATCCAGGTTCTTGGTGGCCAATGTAAAATTAAGGATGATTCCTCTGAGGTGGAGTACTAATGTCAGGACAGAGAGAAGTAGGTACCTGAGGAAACAGGGGCTTTACAAGATCAGTGCCATCCTACTTCGATATCCTGAACTTATTTCTACTTCAGAACAGACCTCAAATAGGTCTCCTTAATTCATGTTCTTGTGGGGCCACTGAAACAATCTCTCATTCTCCCCAACTTATCTCGCATCTCTCCACTGCATCCTTTATCACCTGTCAGAGTATTTTTCTAAGGTAAAAAAGCTTCCTGCTTCCCTCCACTACCTAAAATGTTTCACTGGGGATCTTGACCCACAGTTAAATCTGTATTCTTAGGATAGAGTAAATGTCCTCTGAAACTGGTCCCCACTTACATATTTAACAGTGTCTCTTTTCACTCTTCAAAGAGCATATGGTCACTCTATTGTCAGGCTAACCACACATGCCCTCCTGATATTTGCATTCACACATATTAGTAAGCACAATTTTTCTCCTATTCTTTGTCAGACAAGGTTCTCACTAGCTAGATTAGATCAAGAGGAGAAACCAATAAAATATGTAGTCATTCATTTATTTATTGAACAAATACTTATTCAATTACTGGGCATGTTTTTGCAATGTGAGGAAGCAGCAGTTAACAATTGAAACAAAAAATATATATCTTCCTACAACTAATATTCCTGCAGAGAGTTAGATAAGAGACAGCATAAATAAAATATATAAAATATTATCTAGCAAAAAGTAAGGAGAAAAATTATACAAAGGGGATTCATGAGAACTGTTTGAGGGATGTAATTTGAGATAAAATAGACTGGGAAATATTTTAAGGAAGGGTGATTTTTGAGTAATGATCTGGGGAGACTAAGGCAACTCTGTGAGGCTGTTCCTGCCAATGGAAGGTCAGGTATAAGCAATGTAAGAGCAAAGTATAAGGCCAGTGGAGTGAAGGTTACCTGGAATTACTTGTGAATTTTAAGAAGATGGGGGAAACTGGAGCAGTTAGTGAAGGGAGATAACCTGTCAGGAGTGTGCAGACTTCTCTATGATTGAAGCTTCTTCTCTGAGCAAAAGAGAATCAAGGGGAGGAACTTAAATGGAAACTGGAAAATGACTTGGGCTATGATGTTTAGAGGAGAGAGCACATGGACAAGGGCTGGGTCAACTTAACATGCATTTGTAGTAGTCCGGTGTGACATCATATGGCTTATCCAGGTAGATGTGCTAATTAGGCATTAACTTCTGTATACATTTTAAGGATAGATCTGGTAATTCAGATACATAAGAAATGTTAGCATAAGCAATTAAAATGGAAAGAGGGAGAAAAATATGTATGAGATGAGAACAAGGGACTCTGTCTGGGGCATGTTAGGTTTGAGCTGACTAAAATTTATCCAAGTAGACATGCCAAGAATGCAGTAGCATAAATTAGTCTAGACTTCTCAGATCTTTGCCAGAGATAGACATTTAAAATGCAATAGAATATGAGTTGAATGGTGAGAACCAGAGGTTTGGGAAGGTAATGTGAGAGAGTAAAGAAATGTTGACTCTGGGTACTAAGTAACTATTAGAAAAAGTTCTGGTGAAATAAGATTACAATAAGCAAGAGTAACATTGTGTATGCTTTAAAAGTAAATAAAAAGTGTTTTGAATGTTTCTGCTGTAAACCAATGACAAATATTTGATGTGATAGATATGTTTATATATACAAGTATTGAAAAAGTTCATAGTACCTCATTACTATCCATATTATGTATTTACATATAAGTTTAAAGTAGCTTTAAGGATTGTAGTAATGGCTCAGTGGTTAAAAGCACTTGCTGGTCTTTCAGAAACCTATGTTTAGCAACCAGCACCGACATTCGAGGTCATAACCAGCTGTAACTCCAGTTCTAAGTGATATGATGATTGAATCTAGTCCCCACAGGAACTAGGGGTGCATGTACTTCCCATACTTGCATGCAGGCAAAACACTCATACACATAAAATGAAATAAACTGCCATGGTGACTCATGCCTTTAATGCCAGCACTCTGGAGGCAGAAGCAGGTGGATCTTTGTGAGATCAAGGCGCACTGGGTCTCCAAAGTGAGTTCCAGTCCAGCTGTAGCTACAGGGAGACCTTGTTTCAAAAAGACAAAAATATTATCATAGAGTATATTTAAATTCGTGAGAGAATGAGTTTCTTATTCAGAGTAAAACAAAAATTCTATACACTTTAGGAAGAGGCTACACAAAGAGAAAAGAGGAGGTGTTCAGAGACAACTCAAAAACATTTTTAATTTTTTTATTATATATATATATTTTGTACAAGATTATCAAATCTAGACCCAAGTCCCCCACCCTATGCCCCCCACCCCACCAGAGCTCATGTATTCTGCCAAACATGCTTTTCATCTTTTTCTCAGTCTTTCTCAATATTCTCCATGTGGAAGTTGACTGTTTTGAGCAGAAGTTCACTGTTTCAGTCAGTTCTTTGATGCAGTCCTTTCTGTTGATGTTGTTGTTGTTTCCAATATACATCATTCCCAACCAATTAGACAAAAGCACAAGGGGCCGTGGACAAGAAATACTTACAACTAGGTAATTGGCACTAGCATCCACAGATGAGGGATACCATTCGTTGTTTGTTTTTCTGGGACTGTGTTACTTCACTCAGCTTGATGTCTTCCAGCTCCAGCCATTTTCCTGCAAAGCTCATGATGTCATCTTTTTTTACTGCTGCATAAATCTCCATTGTGTAGATGTACCACATTTTCTCTAGCCACTCGTCAGTTGAGGGGCTTTTGGCTTGGTCCTAGCTCCTTGCTATTGTGAAGAGAGCTGCAATAAACATGGCTGTGCATGTATCTCTGCGGTGGGTTGAGTCTTGTGGATACATGCCCAGTAGTGGTATGGCTGGGTCAGGTGGCAAGTTCATTCCAAGTCTTCCAAGGGTTCTCCTCACTGCTTTCCATAGTGCCTGTACCAGTTTGCATTCCCACCATCAGTGGATGAGTGTTCCTCTTTCCCCATAACCTCTCCAGCACTTGGTATCATTTGTTCTCTTGATCCTAGCCAGTCTTATTGGAGTAAGATGATATCTTAAAGTGGTTTTGATTTGCATTTACTTAATGATTAGTGATGCTGAACACTTCTTGAGATGTTTCTCAGCCATCTCTAATTCCTCACTTGTGAAATCTCTGTTCAGCTCTTTGCTCCATCTATTGAGTGGGTTGTTTGTTTTCTTTCTTCTTTGTTTTTTGAGTAGATTATATATTCTGGAAATCAATGCTTTGTCAGATGTTTCTGCAGTAAAGCTTTCTTCCCACTCTGGGATTTCTCTTCACTTCCTTGATTGTTTCCTTTGATGTACAGAAGCTTTTGAGTTTAATGAGGTCTCATTTGTCAATTGTCCACCTTAATATTTGCTCAGCTGCTGTCTGATTTAGGAAGTCTTTTCCTATACTTATGTCTTGTAGTCTGCTGCCAACTTTTTCTTCTATCACCTTCAGAGTTTGGGGTTTCATGTTGAGGTCTTTAACCATCTGGAGTGGACTTTTGTATAGGGCGAGAGGTAGGGATTTAATTTCATTCTTCTACAAGTGGTGATCCGGTTTTGCCAACACCACTTGCTGAAGATGTTGTCTTTTCTCCATTGTGTCTTCTTGGCCCCTTGTCAAATATGAGATGGCTGAAATTGTATGTGCTCAACTTTGGATCTTCAGTTTTGTTCTATTCATCAACAGGTCTGTTCTTTTGCCAGTACCAGGCTGTTTTTATGACTACAGTCCTGTAGTATAGTTTGGAGTCTGGTATAGAGATTCCCCCCTGTGTTGCTCTTTTCCCTCAGGGTTGTTTTGGCTATTCAAGGTCTTTTGTTTTTCCAAATGAATTTAAGGACATTTTTTCCCAAGCCTGTGAAGAAACTCTTGGGGATTTTAATTGGGATTGCATTAAATCTATACAAGAGTTTGAGTAGAATGGACATTTTTACTAAGTTAATTTTCCCAATCCATGAGCATAAGAGGTTTTTCCATCTTCTGATATCTTCTTCAATTTCTTTCTTTAATGGTTTTAAATTTTTGTTGTAGAGATCTTTGGTGTCTTTTTTAAGGTTTGTTCCTAGGCATTATATTGTTTTTGAGGCCATTGTGAGTGGGAAGGTCTCCTTGAATTCCTTCTCCAGTTCCTTGTTGTTGGTGTAAAGACAATTACTTTTTTTAGGTTAATTTTGTACCCTGCCATTTTGCTGACGTTAATCGTTTCTAGGAGTTTTCTGGTGGAGTTTTTAGCATCCTTTAAGTAAACAATCGTATCATCAGCAAATAGGGACAGCTTGACTTCCTCTTTTCCAATTAGAACTCCTTTAATTTCCTTTTCTTGCCTTATTGCTCTAGCAAGTGTTTCAACCACTATATTGAAGAGGAGTGGTGACAGGGGGCAGCCTTGCTGAGTTCCTACCTTTAAAAGGAATGTTTCTGTCGCTTCCAATTCCCTCTAGGACTTCAAGCATGAAGGGATGCTGGATTTTGTCAAAGGCTTTTTCAGCATTAACTGAGATGATGGTGTGGTTTTTGTCTTTCATTCCATTTATATGCTTGGTTCTGTTTATTGATTTTTGTATGTTGAGCCATCCCCAAATCTCTTTTATGAATCCAACTTGGTCATGCTGGATGATCTTCTTGATGTGAGTCTGTATGCAATTTGCCAGTATCCAGTTTAGACTTTGGGCATCTGTGTGCATTAGGGAGATGGGTCTATAGTTCTCTTTTTTGGTTGTATCTTTGCCTGGTTTTGGTAATAGAGTGATGCTGGTTTCATAGAAGGAATTCGGGAGAATTCCCTCTGATTGTATCCTTCTAAACAGTTTCAGTAATAATGGTTGTAGGTCTTTTTGAAATGTTTTACAGAATTCTGCTGTGAAACCATCTGGGCCTGGGCTTTTTTTAGTTGAGAGGTTTTTTATTACCTCTTCAATTTCTTCATATATTATGGGTCTGTTTAAGCTGTTAATCTCTTCTTGGTTGAGCTTTGGTGATTCCCAGGATTTCAGATATTTATCCATTTCTTCTAGGTTTTCAAACTTGGTAGAGTATAGGTTTTTGAAGTATTCCCATATGATTTTCTGGATCTTTTCCTTGTCTGTTGTGATATTTCCCTTTTCATCATGGATTGTATTGATTTGGTGTTGTTCCTTCTTTCTTTGGGTTAACTGGGCTAGAGGTCTGTCTATATTGTTTATTCTTTCAAAGAACCAACTTTTGGATACATTGATTTTTTGTATTGTTTTCTTTGTTTCTATTTCATTGATTTCTGCTCTGATTTTTGTTATTTCTTCCTGTCTGTTGTGTTTGGGGTTCATCTGTTGTTGCCTCTCAAGTGCTTTCAGCTGCAGTGTTAGATCGTTCACTTGTGCTCTTTCAGTTTTGCTAATGTAGGCACCCAGGGCTATAAAGTTCCCTCTTAGTCCTTCTTTTAAGGTATCCCATACGTTTTGTCATGTTGTATTGTCATTTGCATTCAGTTCCAGGAATGCTTTTATTTCTTTCTTTATCTCTTCCTTGACCCATTCATTTTTCAAGAGTGTGTTGTTTAGTCTCCATGTGTTCTTGTAGGTAGTAGGGCTTATCCTGGTGTTGATGTTGGGCTTTATTGCACTGTGGTCTGTGCTTCAGGTGGTCTTGGGAGATCACTGATCTCAAAAATATTTTTAAATTTAGAGTTAATGTTTTATAAGGACAAGGAAGTGAAGTAAAAAGATTGTCATTTAAATTAAAGGAAAAGTTAACACAAATATTCAATGGTATGAACATAAAAGATCATTTTCTTTCTCATTAATCCATTTGAGTAAGATCTTCCAGGGAAGAAGGTGCATGTCTTTTATACAATGAATCAGACATTCAGGGTTCCTCTGAGTCAAGTCTGGCTCAGCCATTATCTCTGTCATCATAATTGCATTTAGCACTTAGAATAAGATAGTTGGACAGAACATATCTACATTGTAATTTATTTGGCCTTGATGTGGTAAGCAAATTACTCCCACTTCATACTTTCATATTCTATTGGTATATATATTGCACGTGAATGTGGCTTGCTGTGTGCCATGTAAGAAGAACAAACCACTAAAGAGCTGTTGGCTAGTGTTCTGTTTCATAGTAAATGAAGATATTTTCCATGCCTTCTCTATGAATCACCATTTCTCTTTCTCATTCTCCAATGGACTCATTGACAACATCTGTTTGTAAATCCTTAAGGGCTTGCCTATTTACTGGCACTTCGATGTTAAATGCATACTGTTGAATAAAAAGATGGAAACTTTTAATTAGTAAGTTGTTTTACAGTTTATAATACAATCTGATATTTCAGGTATTAACCCAAATTTGACAGGTTGCTTGAGACTAAAAAGGTTAACTGTCTTACTTAACACCACCCAGTTGGTAGATGATGGATGTAGGCCTTCTTTACACCCAACTTTCCTGATTTCAGGGAGATGAATGACCTTGATTTTTCTTCTCATTTAGATTCAGTTACAGGAGACATAGAGTAAAAATGACATATTCAAATGACTATATGTAATTTACTGAGAGTTTTACTATGACTGCTATTTAATTATTGATCGAGGATTATGATACAGGATGTAAGCTATTTTGATTCTCTAATGATATTATATTGGGAGGACTAGCTAGTGACAGAGCGATTGGCATTAAAATTTAAAATTATTAAGGTAAGCTAAAGGAGACAACAAATTAAAGTGAGCAGATGATTCAATTAGAAGACTACATGGTAGAAGAGAGAAGAATATAGACAGAAACAATTTTAAAACAATGAATAAGAGATTCTCACACAAAGGGTCAAGAAAATCCAGTGGACAAAAGCTGATACCTCTGAGCTTGGAAGGCTCAGATTCCAATATTAGAGTCTGGGTTCTGACTGCATTTCATAAGGACTACCCAGTGTCTATTCCTGGGATTAGGAACATATTCAGATGGCCATTAATCTATCAAATTTTACCTTACCAGGCAATTAGAATTTATTAGTTAAACATAAAAGTTTTTTTTTTTACTTTTGTGGCTCCAGGAAAGCATCTTCTTTTCTGTAAATTTTTATTGAATTTTCATGTATTTCATACAGAACAACTCGATCAATCCTAATAATCTTTCTTTGCACCCCTTTTCTAACTGGCACTCTCCCATAGCCCCAGTTCATACATTCTATCACTTGTGTTAAGACCCATCACGTCAAGTTATTATCCTCAGGCATTCTTCAGTGCAAGTTCATCCACTTGTCAGCTTATCTATAGTCCTTCCCTTTAAGATCAGCTCTTTATCACCTAGCAGTAATCAGCTGAGAATAATTCTTTGAATAAGATTGGAACTTGTTGCCCATTTTCACAGTTCTGTGCTGGGGTTTTGTTTGCTTGAGTTTTTTTTTTATTAATTTTATTTTATTTCTGTATGTGTATGAATGTACTGTCTGCATGTAGGTCTGTGCACCCGTGTCGTGCAATGCCGCGGAGGTCAGAAGAGGGCGTCGGATTCCCCTGGAACTGGAGTTCTCCTGGAATTGGAGTTTCAGACGGTTCTCAGCAGCCATGTGGGTGCTGGGGATCGAACCCGGGTCCTCTGTAAGAGCGGTCCGCTCTCTTAACCGCTAGGCCATCTCTCCAGCCCTGTTTGCTTGAATTTTTATAGGTTTTGTGAATGCTGACACTCTTGCTGTAGGTTCATATGATCAAGGTCCCAGGAGCTTGTAGGACTATATTTCCATGTTGTCATGCACCTACTCCCTGGCTCTTACAGTCCTCTAAAATGGTCCCTGAGAGGTGGGTGGAGTTAAATACAGACATCCTGTCCAAAGACCCACACTCTGTAGTCTCTTACTCTATACTTTGACCATTTATGGACTTTCGTGTTCCTGGCTCTCTGCTTCATAAGGGAGCTTCATTAATGAGAACTGAGATTTTTATGAGTGTCCTCTCTATCCCTTGTTCTATGTTCTGTGAGCCTTAAGTGTAGAGGTTACATTGTAGCGGGCCACTTAGGCTTGGGAAATTCACAGACAATGTCTGTGTGTGAACAGTTGTGGTACTCTGTAATAGTCTCTGGTACAAAAGAAGCTTCTTAATAAGTGATGACTGGTGCATTTTGCAAGTATCTATGTCCAAATTTTGAACAACCCAAGGTTCCCATAGACCAGTTGGAGAAACTTGTATGCACAGGCATTTTGATCAGTCAGGGGTCCAGACTATATTCCTGTAGTCTCATGATTCACCCCTATCTCTCCACAGCCCTTACAATCTACCACGCCTCCTCTTCCGCAGTTTGTTCCCAAAATGCACCAATTACCTAATTGTATGACATACTGAGTAACATCAATGTTACCTGCAAACAACTGTGCCATTATATTGTAGAATCCCTTAAAAATAAAAAAAATAAATTATAAAAAAAGAAAAGAAAAGAAAAGCCACCTTGGCCTTTTCTGTGGGGTGGCAAATCATCTCTTCTAAAAGACACTCAAATGACAGGCAGATGCTTGGAAATCCTGAAATGCCATGCTAAGCTTAGTTCTTCAACTTGCAGACCACTGATACAGAATCAATTCAGGAACCACTTTCAAACATTTTGATGCAAGTAATAATCATTAAGTACTTTTGTCAATGTAAAATAAAGATGTCTCAATTTTGTTCTTAAAAAAAATAAGTGATGACTGGGATACTGTCTATAAATATAAGGATACATATTTTGTAGGTAGAAAGAAATTTCATTTGTCTAAGATATAATAGTCTGTGGGTTTCTCTAAGATCTATGACCTGTCCAGCCATGTGTATTTGGCTATATTTAGCATACTACATGTTTCCTTCTATTGAGTGGGCTTTATTATTATCAAGTTTTTATTGTTATCAAACTTTTTCATACATCATACATCATTTCTCCAACCAATTTAGAGTCATTTCCCTTTCCATGACCCCCACCCCACCTGAGTTCCTGCACTATGCAGTACATGTCTTGCATTTTTTTCTGAGTCTTTCCTGATGTTTTGTATTTTTTTTTTAATTTATTTCGTATGTGTATGAATGTACTGTCTGCATGCAGGTTTGTGCACCCGTGTCGTGCAATGCCGCGAAGGTCAGAAGAGGGCGTCGGATTCCCCTGGAACTGGAGCTCTCCTGGAATTGGAGTTTCAGACGGTTCTCGGCCGCCATGTGGGTGCTGGGGATCGAACCCGGGTCCTCTGCAAGAGCAGTCAGTGCTCTTAACCGCTAGGCCATCTCTCCAGCCCTGTATTTTTATTTTTATTTTTTTCCCAAAGCAGAGGCTTATTGTTTTGGGAGAACTTCACTGTTTCAGTCTTTTTTTTCCAGTTCTTTTGTTGTTGTTGTTGTTGTTGTTCTATCCAGCTTGTATTGCTTCAATATGTATATATACACACACACATAAATACATACATACATACATACATACATACACACACATCACCTGAATTGGAGGATTTTCTTTATTTTTTATTTTTATTTTTTGCTAAAAGATGTCATGTTTTCCTTAAGGAAGTGTTTGAAGGCTCCTCCTTGGCAAGCCTGAACAACCATCAATCTTATCCTTGTGCCCCACACTGGGGTCTTTCCTTCCCATGGTTATCCAAATGAGGTCCAGGAAGCACTTGCCCTGTATTGATCTTCCTGTCCTGGAAGTGAGTGGGCTTTAAATCCAATTAGGTAGCTGTTGATTTACCCCAACATAAAACTGCCAGTACTGCACCAATGTCATTTGCTGTGCCTGTCATTGATGTGTTTATTTGAAGATGGAGTTGGACCATTGATTGATGCTCTCCCTTAGCAGGCTGCAAAGTGTTGTCCAAAGCAGTGAGGACTAGGTTTCTCAGGAGGTGGCTTCCAGGTCAGTTCCAGGTTACCAACTTCTTTATTTGCAGAAGTTTCTAGGCTCACGGAATCCAGAAAAAAAGTCAGAGCTAAGACCCTGGGAGTGATGGGACCTACCCTTCTGATTGTGAGTTCTCCTAAGGGAGCCCGAATCACATGAACACGCAAATAGAAACTAGAAATGCTAAAAACAAGAGATACCTGCCCAGGCCAGAAGGTGATGGAATTTCAGGCAGAGGGAAATATTTTACCAAAGGAATGTATCAGGGCACGTTTGGATTTTTGCTTTATTGTTCTTTTTGTATAGCATAATGATTGCACATAATATTCAATGCATTTTTATTCAACAGATGAATGAATGAGTTAGTGAAAACATATTGCAATTTTGCTAAAATACCTGATGTGCATGAAGGAAAATGTTGAATGGACATTGTGTGAAGGCAGGAAAGTAAAACCAAAATTCAATAACAGCACAAAATATTTCTTATTTTAAACTATTCTCAGTGCACTTTTGCTCCTGAGCATCTGTTATATTCTGTGTGAGCTACACCATATATGTCTGGATATTCATGAGAGATTTTCCCCACTGTTGTATGATAACTATGAGAAAATGTACACTTGTGGGCCTATCTGGTTTGAGTTTAGGTATGCATGAGGTCAGAAGCACAAGCGAGAGTCATAGGACCTCTCTGGCTATGCCCATGAATTGGGATTTGATGATACAAAGATCTGGACTTGGTCCTGGTCCCTGTGAGATGATGATGATCTGTGGCATTTGAATAAAGCACCATTTTGTATTTGGACATATGCCCTGCCATGTGTCCCTGTGTTGTGCTTTCTGGCTCATGCTTTCTGCATGGCCTGTCCCTCCATGGAAATGAGTGAGAACCATTACAACTGGCACCCACACATGGGGCTTGAAGAAATCCTCTGGAAATTAGGGCATGCATACTCCACAATTTTTATCTTCCAAATTTTTATCAGTCATTACAATGGATGAAGCTTTTACAACAATGTATATGAATTTTGCCATATACATAAAGTACATCCCAAAATTTGGAGTCCAGAGACCTTAGCACAATTTATCCTCATTCAGAGAAGCTGGCCTTGGTCCTGTTGGAGAACTCTTCTTTTGGCATAGGCTTTAATTTCTGACCAAGTAGATATACAAATTCTAACACTTATTTTTATTTAATAGCAATGGAAAATATAATAAATATATTTAGTGTCATGCTAACTTTGGGGGACTTTCTTAAATTCAAAATTTGTTTTCAACATTAATGATGAATGCATAATGATGAGTAATGATTCAAAAGATAGTCAAAACAATGTCCAAGGCACAGGGTAATCCAGCCTGTCCAGGCTATGCTGTTCCCTGTCTCACTTCCTGTTGGTAGCCATGCACCACTGATTCTCTTCTTACTTGCAGAATACAATGGTATGATCTCTTCATTGCCTTTGAGCATATCCCAGATTTCCTGCCATGTATACCACTGGCTGTGAATTTGTGTGTCACAACCAGTTTCCCTGGGCACACCTGATTCTCAGGAGGGCAGGCTGCATAGCCAGTGAGATGAAAAGACCAATTGATACTTGGAGATATAAAAGTGCAAGAGCTTCTAGTCACCCTGTACATGGATTTTGATGAGAAACCCACTCTTAAGCTAGGTCCTTACTTTAGCAAACTTTTCAGTACCAGAAACCCTTCCTCAGTAACTACTCAGTTCTCAGGTCACACCATTCTGCCTCCATATTTTCAGAATATTTTCCTTATAAAAATTGTGTTCACTTTTCTTTATAGAACTATTGCATTTCAGGCTGAAATAGAATAAATAGAAACACTTGTTAGAAACAAAATACAACTTGACCAATAAGGAATATTAAAAGGGGCTGAAGGATAGAACAAACATGTTTAAAATTACTTATTAGTTCACATTAACTGTATACGTTAATGGAATTCACTGAGGTATTTGTGGCATGTAGACAATGCTCATGGATAGCTTCCATTTATCCTTCTAGCTCCTGCCCTGAGAACACTTCCCAGTCCCTAGTAATCACTATTTCAGTTTCAAGTTGACAGTTTTTGTTTGCTTATTTCCACAGATGAGAGATGCAACGTATGCTAGTTGTTTCTCTGTGGCAGGGCTGTTTACTGAAGGTTATGACCTCTATTTCCATCCATTTTGCTAAAAATGAAAGCATGTCTTTCTTTTCATGACTGGATAATATTAATGGTACTCAAGTGTCTCTGGAGTTGTCTGTTCACTCCATTGATATTCTTCCTTTGTAATGTAGAAAGGTTTTAGTGCGATGTACTTTTATTTATCAATGCTTGTTTTTGTTTCCTGGATTTTACAGACTTATCCAGGATATCATTATTTGTGTCCACATCTTAAAGCATTCCCCTTATGTTTCCCTTAGTCATTTTAGAGTTTCAAGTCTTACATTTGGGCGTTTCATCTGTTTTCTAATGATTTTCTTTGGAAGTAAAAGGGAAAACTAAGTCAAGTTTCAATCTTCTTGGTGATGTTCAGTTTTCTGAACACCAGTTGAAGAGATTTATTTCATCTACTGTAGTTTTATTGATAACTTTTTTCAAAACTTACTTGACGATAGAAGCACGGATTCGTTTCTGGGTTCTATTGGTCTATGTGCCTATTTCTATGAGAGAATGATAGGAGGCTTATTTTATTGTGACTTTCGAGTATGTCTTAAAATAATGTCCCAAGATATCTCCAGTATTATTCTTTGTGCTCAGGATTTTTATGGCTTTTCATGTTTCCTTTGTTTATCATAGGAATTTTTGTATTGCTTTCTCTATTTCCTTAAAATTGTCATGGGGATTTTTGAAGATTGTATTAAATCTGTAGATCTCTTTGGATAGGATAGATGTGTTAATAATAATCGTTTTCCCAATGCAGATTTGTTAATGGTGTATAAAAAGCTGCCAGCTTTTTATATGTCGACTTTATATGCAGCTACTTTTAGGGTTTATTTTTTTCTAGTTGTCTTTTTGTAAAACCTTCAGGTTTCTTTTATGTGTATGAGTGTATTGCCTGTATGTAGTTAGGTGCACCCATGCTGTGCAGTGCTTGTGGAGGTTAGAGGAGGGTGTCAGATTCCCTGGAACTGGACTTATGGACAGCTGTTAACTGCCATGTTGGTGCTGGGATTTGACCCTGGGTTCTCTGCAATAGCAGCCAGTGCTTTTACCCACTGAGCCATCCCACCAGCATTGAGTCATTGGGCTTTTCTAAAATAGAACAATTGATGAAGAGGAAAACTTTGACCTCCTCATTCCTATTTGTATGCCGTGTGTTTCTGTATCCTGGCTAATTGCTCTTGGTAAAATTTCCAATATTATACTGAGTAAAAGAGTTCAGAATGGACAACTTAGCATTGCTCCTTATCATAGAGGAAATGCTCTTGATTTTCTTCATTTGGAAATGTGTTTCCTTGGTACTTGCTACAGATAAATTTTACTAGGTTAAGGTATAATTCTTCTGTTCCAAATTTGTTCAGGACTTTTATATCATGGAGAAATATTAAATTTTATTAAATAATTTTATTGCATCTGTTGAAATTATATGATTTTTCTTCATTGTTTTAGGTGATGTTTTGCATGTACTGATTTGCTTATGTTTAATCACCCTTTCACACCTGAGGTGAAGTCAAATTGATATGTTGTATGAGCCTTTGAATGGTCTATTTGGTTTGATTTCCTGCTACTCAGTGAAAGACACTGGTCTCCAGTTATATATTTGGCTGTGTTCTTGACAATTTGCTATCAACGCAATGATGGCCTCATGGAATCTGCTTGAAGAATTCCTTCCCTTTAAATTTATGTGAATAATTTAAAATTTAAAAAAGCATTGGTGTTAAGTATTTTAAGTATGTTAACAGTTTCAAACCTTGAAAGAATAAGATATTTCTGGTCTTTCTGCAATTTATCTGTTAAAAATTATATGTAACCTTCATCTCCCTAATAAAACAGTTCTTTTAAAAAAAAAAAACGTTAGTAAACTTTATCATAATACCATCTCAACCTGTATTTTACTCTTGACAGACTCATTACTATTCATTTATATAGCTTAGTATTCATTTTATTTTGTTTTCTACATCATTTTGTTTAAAATTTAGGATGATATATTTGTCCATAAATTTCTCCATTTCTCCTGAACTTTCCCATTTCTTAGCATATTATTTAAAAATATTTTCATGAGCTTTTCTACATTTAATATAGTATTCCTTAATCAAATTTAGCATACAATTAAAAATAATTGTTACTGATTTGATCCTTATTACCTGTTGTCTTGTCTTTTCCATTTCTAAATTTATTTATTTATATCTACTTTTTATTTGTTAGTTCAGTGAGATGTTTGTTGATTTTGTTTGTTTTAAGAGTTTAATTTTGTTGCACTGACTTTTGATTCATTTATTCTCTAATTTTTACCAATTATTTTCTACCAATTTTGGATTTGGTTTGTTCTTGGTCCCCTGAGTCTTTCAGATTCATCTTTATTTAAACTTCTTTTAAATGTTCATACTTACTTCTCTAAGTTTCCTTTTTATAATGGCCTTTATAAATTCTTTAAATGTGTTCATTGACAATTCCATGCATGTATATGATGCATTCTGATGACTCACATTCCCCACTCTATTCTACCTCCTTCTTACCCTTGTCCACAAGTCCCTTTTGCATATTTACATAATTTTGTTTAGTTGTGAATCCCACTCCGTTCAACCAGGACCATCTTATGACCATAGATTTGGAACTATTCTTTGGAGCTTGATGGGCTCACTTGTGGATACACAACTGAAGATAACGAAACACCCTCCCCTGGAATCTTTCAGTAGCCAGAAGTTCACCCTACTGGGATAAATCCCTCCTGAACCCATAATGAACTAATGATATGGACAGAATTTGGATGATGACCTCACAGCTTGAATTTCAGACTATTGGCTGATGTGCTGTCCTCCAGAATGCCCTGCTAGAAAACACCCAAGTCTGATAGACTTATAATTATGCACTTGTGAAATAACAGAAGTGGGATCTTGTTAGATGGTAAAGGTAATAAAGAATCACCTTATCGAATTCAGCAAATCGCTTATATAGTCAGAAGGAGGTCATCACCCAGTTGTCCATCCCACACCCCCTGCATCATGCTGTATACATCATACATTGCTCTCTCCACGGGTCCCATACAGAACTGCAGGTGGACAATTAAGATAATGTTGGGAGCTGGCCACATGTGGCTGCATTTGCCTAAGGCTTATGACATGTTATCATATCCACAAAAAAGTAGCTATTGCATTCCTGAATTATATGTCTATACACATATAGTTTAAATATGTGTGTGTTTGTGTGTGTGTGTGTGTGTGTGTGTGTAAATGCTCATACTAAACTTGTTGGCAGTTGATTCCCATAAATACTCAAACATTGCTATTATATCCATTGATTGTGGTTCCCCTGCAGATCTTGATCGTAAGAATCTGTTCCCAAATACATTACATACTTGAGTTTGAGTTTGTATCTTTTTTTTTTTTTTTTTTTTTGGTCTTTTCGAAACAGGGTCTCCCTGTAGCCCCAGCTGTCCTGGAACTTGCTCTGTAGACCAGGCTGGCCTTGAACTCACAAAGATCTGACTGCCTATGCCTCCCGAGTGCTAGGATTAAAGCAGTGTGCCACCACGCCAGGCTGAGTCTGTATCTTTTTGAACTTACATTTTCAGATTGACTTAAACAGCTGTTCTATTTAGTTTTCCTGTTACTGTGATAAAACACTGATCAATGGGGCTGGAGAGAGATGGCCTAGCGGTTAAGAGCGCCGACCGCTCTTGCAGAGGACCTGGGTTCGATCCCCAGCACCCACATGGAGGCTGAGAAATGTCTGTAACTCCAGTTCCAGGAGAACTCCAGTTCCAGGGGAATCCGAGACCCTCTTCTGACCTCCGCGGCATTGCACGACACAAGTGCGCAGACCTGCATGCAGACAATACATTCATACATATTAAAAAGAAAAAAAAAACACTGATCAAAAAAACTTGAGGAGGAAAGGATTTATGTGGCATTCACTTCCACATTACAATCCATCTTTGTTAAAAATAAAACTGATTAAATACTCTTCCAGATTTTTAACAGTGATTACAATGGATGAAGCTTATACAACAATGTATATGAATTTTGCCATATACATAAATTACATCCCAAAATTTGGATTCCAGAGACCTTAGCACAATTTATCCTCATTCAGAGAAGCTGCCCTTGGTCATGTTGGAGAACTCTTCTTTTGGCATCTCCCATGTCCTGCAATGCCTCGGAGGTCAGAAGAGGGCATCGGATTCCCCTAGAACTGAAGTTAAAGATGGTTCTTTGCCACCATGTAGGTGCTGGGAATGGAACTCTGGTCCTCTGCAAGAGCAGCTGGTGTTCTTAACCGCTGAGCCATCCCTCCAGCCACTCCTTGGGCATTTTAAATGATGCAAACAGGACACTTTTGTTCTAAGGAGGGTGATCACACCAGTACCACCAGCAACATCATCAAAGACACTCTGATGCATATTTTAAGAACAATTTTAGACAAGTGCATTCCTATAATAAACATTCCTATAATTACACTGTATTAAAACCCTATGAAGCCGTGTCCTATTCAGCCATCACCACAACAAAATGCCTGAGAAAAATCTTAAGACAGGGAGGCTTTTGGCTCAAGATTTCAGAGGTTTTGTTCTTGGTCCACTTTCTTCTCCATTATAGTAAAGGACATCATGGCCATAGGCCTGTGGCAGACATGACTGCTCAACTCAGGGAAGCCAGAAGGAGAGAGAGAGAGAGAGAGAGAGAGAGAGAGAGAGAGAGAGAGAGAGAGAGAGAGAGAGAGAAAGACTGTGGTGAGGCACTTCAGGGCTCTGGACATGTAGAAGGTACATTAAATCAGCCAGAAAGTGTGGTGGGGTTGGGGTTTGGGGCAGATGTCAGAGGAGGAAGTACAAAAATAAGACATGCTTCAACCCATTCTTCTGGAAATATACTTCCTGAAACCTGGCCACAACTCCCATCACAATAACACCTTTAATTTAGGAAATCATCAGTTGATTATTAGATTGATTAGGTCTCAGCACTCAGGATCCAGTAACACTTTTATTGTGAGCTAGAGTAGTAAACCTTCAACAGATAAGCCATTGGAAGACATTTTATCCACAAATCAGACAGGCAGTTGTCATTATTTTCCCCACTTGTCAAGTGAGGCAAATTAGCTAAAGAGACAGAAATTAGGTTAATTAGGAGCAAATAACTAGTTTGATTTTGTGGGTGACTTGAACTATAACTCAAGTTCTCTAACAAGTATTCTACTCTTAACTACTCAGCCATTTTTCCAGCCATGCTAATCTACATCTAGACTGAAAAGTTTAACCATATTTTAGTCGTATCCATAAATCTTCATCTGTCAGTTATAAACTCCATTAGCTTGATTTTGAACTTTCAACAACTGACACCATTACTTCTGTGTGAGCAATGCATTCCCTTTTCATTTTGCTCTGTGCATTTTACAGCGTACTCACATACACCTCACCCCCACACTCCCAGCAAGATTCTCATCTGAATATCTCAGGTAGAGGTTTTCTTCTGAGGATACAGTTTGGTTTTGATCTATTTATTTTTTGCATTTGGCTGGGCTGTAGACACTATGAAATACATCATGTGATAAGAAGATGAGGAATTATATTTCTTAGAGGTAGAAAAATGATGGATTCTGTTTTGTTTTTAATCCACTCTGCTAGTCCATCTTTTTTGATTGGGAAGTTGAGATCATTGATGTTCAAAGCCACTGCATGATATGTATTGATTCCTGTCATTGACTTAACATGGCTCCTTTTTCACTGTCACATCTTGGATATGCTTATCTGTTTTTCAGCCTGAAGTATTCTTCCTATGTCCCCCATAGGGCTGGCTTGCTGGTTAGAAATTTCTTTAACTTGTGTTTATAGTGGGAAGTTTTTCTTTCTTCTCCAATTATGACCTATAGTTTTGCTGAGTACAATAGTCTTGGCTGGCATCTATAGTATTTCAGAACTTATAGTAAATTAGTTCAAGCCTTTAAAGTCTCCACTGAAAAATAAGCTATTTTTTTTTTCTGATAGATGTGCCATTATAACTTACATGGTCATGCTCTTTTGCAGCTTTCGAAATCCTTTATTTGGAAAGTTATTCAAATTATTTATCCGTGTGTGTGTGTGTGTGTGTGTGTGTGTGTGTGTGTATGTAACTGCTTCTCTGTATGTGCACTATGTGAGTGTAGCTATCCATGGGGGGGGGGCAGAAGAGGACACTAGATCCTTTGGAACTAGTGTTATAGGTGGTTTTGAGCCTAATGTAATGTAGATGCTGAATATATAACCCCCATCTTCTGCAAGAGAAGCAAGTGTTCTTCATCTCTTAGTTCTCTCTCCATCCCCTCCTGATATCTTTGTTTTGTTGTGTATATTTGCTGCTTTTACTGCTATATGCTGTGGGGAGTTTCTTTTTTGGTTCTGCCTACTGGCTGTTCTGTATACCTCTTGCACCTTGATCAGCATTTCTTTCATTAGATTTCTGAGATTTTCCTCATAGATTTTAAAATATTTTATTCATGCCTTTGACATGGGTTTCTACTTCTTTTATACTTATGATTCTGAGATTTGGTATTTCTTATTTGTCCCAGAGCTACTGAATATTCAGCACATGGCTTTTGTCATAGTTATCATTTTCTTTGACTGAGTGATTTGGTTCTTTTATCTACCCTTCAAGCCCTGATGCTCACTCTTCCACTTGATCCGTTTTATGGGTGTAAGCTCCATTGAGCTTTTTATTAGACTTGTTTATTTTTCACTTCAAGTTTTGTTTGGGTTTCTTCAGAAATTATATCTCTTTATTAAATTATATTTTCATATCTTAAACTCTTTACCATGCATCATTCAACTTTGTGTTTTCTTGGTCTTCATCCTGGTTTTCATATGCAGTTTGAGGTCCTTCAACATATATGATTAGTATTTTGAATTCAGTGTCTTGTGTGTTATCCAAGTTGATTTCCTCAAGGAACATTACTATGGGCATTGTAATTTTTCAAGGAGACATAGTCTCTTGTTTTTTCATGTTTGTGTTACATATGTGTATATATGCATGTATGTATAAGCAACCTACTGAGTCTGATTAGTGTGGCTAGCATGTGCATATATTTAGGGCTGACCCTTTGAATGAAGAGGCGTAGGCAATTAATGCGTGTTGAAAGAAAAGGTATCGGGGCTGGAGAGATAGCCTAGTGGTTAAGAGCACCGACTGCTCTTGCAGAGGACCCGGGTTCGATCCCCAGCACCCACATGGCAGCTGAGAACCGTCTGTAACTCCAGTTCCGGGGGAACTCCAGTTCCAGGGGAATCCGACACCCTCTTCTGACCTCCGTGGCCTTGCACGACACGGGTGCACAAACCTACATGCAGACAGTACATTCATACACATACAAAAATAAATAAAAAAAAAATAAAAAAAGAAAAGGTATCAGTTTTCTCTACAGAGGAGCTCCTTGATAGGTTATTCTTATGTATCGTTGTTGGGGCTGGAGAGATGGCCTAGTGGTTAAGAGAGCTGACTGCTCTTGCAGAGGACCCGGGTTTGACCCCCAACACCAACATGGCAGCTGAGAACCATCTTTAACTCCAGTTCCAGGGGAATCTGAGACCCTCTTCTGACCTCCACGGCATTGCATGACACAGGTGCACAAACCTACATACAGACAGTACATTCATACACATAAAAAATAAAATTGTTCAAGGGCAGCCTGGTTTACAAAGTGAGTTCCAGGAGAGCTGGGGCTACAGGGAGACCCTGTCTCAAAAAGACCAAATGAATGAATGAATGAATTAATTAATTAAATTAAAAAATAAATAAATTATCATTGTAATATGTTTCTGAGGACTTCTCATTTCGAATTGCTATTACTCCAGACTACTTTCTTTGAAAGATTTTCCTTGCATAAACTCTAAAGTGCTTCTTTAAGTATCCAAATAAATTCTACTTCCTTTCTGTCATGAACTTCAGATCTTGTTTCTCTTCATTGGTCTCTTTACTCCATCTTTTGAGTAGGTCATTTGTTTTCTTACTTCTTTGTTCTCTGAGTAGTCTATATATTCTTGACATTAACGCTCTGTCAGATGAATTACTGGTGAAGATTTCTTCCCACTCTGTGGGTTATCTCTTCACTTCCTTGATTGTTTCCTTTACTGTACAGAAGCTTTTGAGTTTGCTGAGGTCCCATTTGTTGACTGTTGACCTTATTTCCTGTGCAGCTGCTGTCTGATTTAGAAAGTCTTTTCTGATTTAGAAAGTCTTTTCCTACACCTATGTCTTGTAGATTGTTACCAACTTTTTCTTCTATCACCTTCAGGGTTTGGGTTTTACATTAAGATCTTTGATCCACTTGGAGTTGATTTTTGTAAGTTTTTTTTTTTTTTTCAGGGTCTCCCTGTAGCTCTGGCTGTCCTGGAACTTGCTACCAGACTGATCTTACAAAGATCCACCTGCCTCTGCCTCCCAAGTGCTAGGATTAAAGGTGTGCACCACCAAGCCAGGCTTTTTTCTTTTAAGTATTTTTGAGATAGAGTTTCCTTATAGCCCCATCTGTCCTGAAACTCAATCTGTAGCCTGGATTGGCCTCAATATCAGAGAAATACATCTTCCACTGTCTCCTGAGTCCTGGGATTAAAGGCATGTGCCACCATACCTGGCACTAATTTTTAAAATTTACTTATTCTATTCTTCTGGCATGCTCTATTCCAATGTAAGTAAATATTTGTATTTTTCCCTGAATTTAATTGCTATATGTTTTTTATATATTTTCACGAAGAAAATGTATTTCATAACTTTTTTTATATTTTAGGAGAAAGAAAATTTTAACAGGAAAAAAACATTCTAATGTTCTAGCTATTCTGTTAATTGCTAGCACTTTACTCCCAAACCATTGATATGCTGAAAGTATTAGCTCAGATTATTTTAATGTATGGTCTTATTGAATTTTTGTGTGTTTCATACAAAACATTTTTAATCATTTTTATATCCCCTCCTCCATCCACAGTCCCACATAACTCATAATGTATTTCATGCATTCCATCATATATGTCAAGGCCTATGGAGTTAAGTTAGTGTATCCAGACATGCCTTAGTACAACTTCTAGTGGGGTCTATTCAACCTATCTAGATTCTCTCCCTTAAAGATGATCAACTCTCTCTCGCCCAGCACTAATCAGCTGCCAATAGTTCTTTTGATAATGCTGGGGCCTGCTGCCCAATTTCCTAGTTCTGTGCTGGGTTTTTGTCTAATCGATTTTGCATGGGTCTTATGCACACTGACACCATAGCTGTAGATTCATCTGAGCAATATCTAAGGAGCTTGTAAGAGTCTGATTATATGTGGTCATGCACCTCCTCCCCTTGCTCTTACAATCTGTCTACCCCCCTTTTGCAATAATCACTGAACCCTGGGTGGGTGGAGTTTAAAGTAGAAGTCCTGCCCAAGCATTCACACTCTATTGACTCTTACATTTTACACTTTGGACATTAGTATTCATTGTTGGCTGCTGCATGAGGAAGCATCATTGATTTCTTTTTTTAAGCTAAGTTTTATGGTTTAATGTTTATGCTATAGAAACCATTTCACTTTCTTTTACAGCATTTCAGAACACAATATATAAAGGAGAGTTATTACCATTTAAAATGTATATATCTATTAAAGTTTATGAAATATACTTTGGTATAAAATTACAAGTATTATCCTAATACATGTCTTATTACACAACAACAAAAATTCTGTCATTTTTACTTTGAATAATATATTTTAAATACAAATAAATCATAAAATGACCTTTCCATGGGGGGTGCAAGTAAGAGTAACATTTTTGTATAGAAAGATTGTTAAGTAAGGCACAAAGAGACCTTGAACTTGCATAGTGGGTTCTTAAATCTTATTATAATATGTATTTTGCAAGTCACAAAGCATTTTAACATCAAAACAATTGTTTATTATATAATTGATATTGATAAACATAAAAATCCAAATTCAAAATAAAATGAATTTGCAAACATCATCAAGCTAGTTGTATTATTCAGTAGCATCATTGATTTCAATTGAGAGATGTATTAGTATTATTTCTATCCCTTGTTGCACTTTGTTCTGTAAGCCTTAGGTATAGAAGTTCCACTTCAGATGTGCCACATAGGATTAGGCATTGCACAGACAGCTATTTTCTGTGTGTGCTCAGTAGTGGAATTCTTTAATAGTCTCCATCTGTGGCAAAAGAAATGTCTTTGATGAGTGGTGACTGACATACTTGTCTGTAAATATAGGGAATCATATTTAGCATAAAGTAACAACTTATTTAGGGATGTGACAGATTTAGGGATTATCTAAGATCTATGACCTCTCTAGTCATATGTATTTGGCTGTGTTTACAGTACCACACATAAGTTTCTTCCCATTGAGGAGGCTTTGAATCCAATTAGGTAGCTGTTGATTACTCACAAAATAAAATTTCCACTATTGCACCAATATATTTACTCTTCCAGTCATTTTTATGGATTTTAGGCTTTAAGCTGGGGTTGGAACATAGATTCATGTTCTCCCTTAGCATCTTGCATGGTGTCCTCCAAAACTGTGAGAGCTAGTCTACATGAAGGTGATGTCAAGGTCAGTTCTATCTCCATTGCTCTATGTCCTGTGTTGAAAGTATGTCTTGTCTTCAACAATGGGAACTTATCTTCAAGTTCTGGAAGACATTAAAGGGCTGTGGAAATAGCCTGTGTAGTTTTGGGTGTCTCTTGGATTATCTTGACCAACAATTCAAGTGGGGGTTCCTCTTGTCTGGCACTGTTCCTTGTTATATAGACTTCAGTTCTACACATGGACTCATATTTTAATCTCCCAACAAAGAAATGGTGAATTTGTTGGCTTTGCTATAATTGTTTGAAAATTATTTCTAGTACTTACATATTGTAACACATTTCATTAAGAAACTTGGAACTCCAAAGTAATGTTTCAGGGAGACTTTTCTGTAGACTTTCTAATCTTTCACATTTCCCATCTGCTCATGACATATTTATTTTTATTTAATCCCTTTATTTAAAAATACATAGTAGAGTTTATTTTGAGTAGTTTTAGTTTTCCAGAAAAATTATCAGAAATCACAGAAGCTTCCCATATACTGCTATATTTGATATAGTACATTTATAACAACTATGACACATTGACATGAGTAACATAAATGCATAGCTCATATTAATGTTCCCTCTGTGTCTTTCATGCTATGGATTGTAAAACATGTATAATTACACATAATCTTCAATTACAATAAACAAAATGATTTCACTCACCTAATTATGTCTTGAACCTCTGCTCACCATTGAAGGTTTTATTTTATCCATTATTTTTCCTTTCCCACACACTCATATCCTTGGAATTGTGTGGTACAACTCTTGTAGACTTGATTCTTTCACTTCACAATATTCATTTACAATTTCTTCACAAGTTTTATAGCTCAGGTGTTTATTTCTTTTACTATTGAATATTACTCCATTGTATGAATGCATTTTTATCCACTCATCAGTTGAAAGATGTCCTGGTTGCTTTCTAGTCTTAACAACAATGAATGAACTACTTTAATTTTATTTATTTTTATGTGTATGAATGTACTGTCTGCATGGAGGTCTGTGCACCCATGTCATGCAATGCCGTGGAGGTCAGAAGAGGGTGTCAGATTCCCCTGGAACTGGAGTTCTCCTGGAATCAGAGTTACAGACGGTTCTCAGCCGCCATGTGGGTTCTGGGGATCAAACCCAGGTCCTCTGCAAGAGCAGTCTATGCTCTTAACCGCTAGGCCATCTTTCCAGCCCCGAATGAACTACTTTAAAATTCTCCTTCTTTGTCAGTGGCAAATAACCAATAATTTTCATTTTTAGTATTTTATTTATTACTTTTATTTTATGCGTATGAATGCATTACCTGAATATGTGTTATTCACCATGTCCTGCAGTGCCCATGGAGTCAGACAAAAGTGTCAAATCACCCTGGAACTGGAGTTATGTTTGGTTGTTAGCCCCCATATGATGGGAATCAATCCTAGGGCTCCTGCAAAAGCAGCTGGCCCTCTTAACTGCTAACCCATCTCTCCAGCCCTTCCACAGCTTTCTTTATAATGATTCCTTAGCATGGTCACTAAGAATTGTGTACTACAGAGATTGGTTTTTTTTTTTTATTGATGCTTTGTGTATTTCATACATCATTTTCCAATTCAGTTCAGGCATATATCCCTTTCCTTTCCCCCCCACCCCACCCCTTCCCAACCCAGATCATGCATTCTGCCATAACTTTTCTGCATCTTTCTCTGATTTTTTGTTTTGTTTGGTTTTCATTTTTTTAACAATAGGTGATAATTTGTGAGTACAAGCATCCTTCATGCAAAACCAATTTGCAAGCAGTTGTGCCCACACAGCTCATGGGCCCCACCGTCCAGCAGGGGGGGGGGGCTTGAATGTTCAATCAAGTTGATCAAATGAGTGTCCAGTCTATATTGTTGTGGTTTCACCATTCATCCCAATCGTAGCCCTTACATTCTACCATGCCCCCTCTTCCACACTTTGTCCCCTAGGCTTAGAAAAGGGGCACAGGTGGATGAGAAGCAAAACAGTCTACTTTCTCTGGAGATGTTGTCTTGGTCTCTAGTCAATTCTGGCTGTTTTCTTTCATGGGCTGACTGCTTTTTCAGGCATAACCTTCCATCCTACTAATGAAGCGCACGCAATTAGATATATAGGAATTTAAAGAGTACTAATTTTATGGCAGGTTACTTTGGTATAGACACAGATGTTTGGATGGTATGTTACTCCATGAATTACATTTTCTTCTGTTAAGTATGATAGGGTCTTCCTGTGGTTGATAACATCTCCTACTCATTAGAGGATGTAGGCTTGTGGCATCAGCTGTGGGTTATTCCTCCAAGGAGAGAGCTAATAACCAATTAGATTTGGGATATACAGACATATGGCTGCCACTGCTGCACAGTATTTCCAGGCAGGTGAGATGTAGCTGGTGCTGACGGAGGAGTCTTGCTTGACTCAAGGAGACCTATATTTGCTTTATTGGTTTAGTGGCCTTTGGTAACACTCTCTGGCATTCCAAAGACCATCTGTATACTTGCAAGAGTGGTCTCCATACATCTTTCCCATGTTTATATCAGGTCTTCAACAGCAGGGCCTTATTGCCTCTCTTCCTGCAGATACCCCAGTTTGGAGGCAAGGAGCCTTTACCTTTTGTGGGGGCTTCGATCCCCTGGCCAACATCTCCTTGGTAGAATAATCCATTGTTGATGTCAAAGCTCCTGTATTAATATATTTTGCTTAAGTGCGTAGCTTAAGGAGACTTTAGCATTATATTCGGTTCTGACTAGAGAATAACCTTTTTCACAGTTTCTATGTCCATTAGTCAATTAAAGAAGGCAGTTTTACCGATTTTACAAGAGAATACCTCTGTAACAGCTGGATCCAATCTACAGCTGGAGAACGACCTCGTCATCATCATATTTCTCCTTATTCTATGGGGGGGGAGTTAAGAAAGTCTCTTGTATTAAACCCTTTGCAGCACTTAGAAGGTAAGCTTCATTAGGATACAGAGATTGTAACAGAGTTTGTGACTGAAGTATCCCGCTAGAGAATTGTCCAGTGCTTTCTCAAGTGTCTTAATTTACAGGTCAAGATATTATCTATAGATACTGCCTAAACCAATGAAATCTCTTATGTGAGAGCTTGTGTTTAAGCATGTGATAAGTATTTTGTCCATTTAAAGCTCTGGTATAAGAAGTAGGTATATGCCTTCAAACGGCACTAGTTCAGATGCTGGGTTCAGTAATCCCAGATAAAATAGTTAATCTAGAAGACATTTGTCAAACATAAAGTTCAACATGTTCACATCTTGTCTGTAGATGCCAAAAGTAAGTCTTCAATGACAAGAGCCTCGCTGAAAACAATATTGAAGGATCTTAGATAACAGGTATTAATAGCCTATGACTTTTCCTTTTTTATATACATCTAGATTTCTACTGGCTTTTCTTAGTTTCTAAGAAACTACCATGTTAGCTTTTATTGAAGGGCATGAAAACTAAAACCTGCTGATGTCAATTCATTAAATCTACTAAAAGTACATGAGTAGGGAATCAAAATGGAAATGGTAAAAATAGGACTATTTTTGCAGAGGAAATGCATTATTTTGATAATGTGGCTTTATTGTCACATAGTATGTCCCAGTTTTATTTTCCAGGTAAATCTGGAAATGATTATAATGTTTTCTCCAATGTATTTTTTAATTTTTAAAATTTTATTTATTTTTGTATGTGTATGAGTGTACTGTCTGCATGTAGGTCTGTGCACCCATGTCATGCTATGCAGCGGAGGTCAGAAGAGGGTCTCAGATTCCGCCGGAACTGGAGTTATCCTGGAATTGGAGTTATTGATGGTTCTTAGCCACCATGTGGGTGCTGGGGATTGAACCTGGGTCCTCTGCAAGAGCAGTCCATGCTCTTAACCGCTAGGCTATCTCTCCAGCCCCCAATGTATTTTTTATCTTTTTTTTTTTTTTGAAGCAGGGTCTCCCTAGAGCCACAGCTGTCCAGGAACTTGCTATGTAGACTAGGCTGGCCTTGAACTCACAGGGATCTGCCTGCCTCTGCCTCCAGAGTGCTGGGATTAAAGGCATGCACCACTACGCTTGGCTCTCCAATGTATTTTTGTTCCCTATTTTTAACCTTACTACCTAGAACAATTCATTGGTACAGAAATATAACAGGATATAAATATTTATAAATACCATTGAAATTAATACAATGTTTTAGTTACAGAGAATGAGGAATATTATACTTGGATAGAAGTAGGAAGGCCTTAGATTGAATGTTGTTCATAACATTAAGGATGATGAGCAATAATGACATTTTTTCATACCATACTCAGTTGTAAAATATTTATGTTTATGAGTGTTAAGTGGTTCTGAGGCAAAGCATTATTAAGAAATGTTTTTTAGGCATGGGGAAGCCTAAGTAAAATATATTTATTTGACTGTGATTCCATATTTATATCCACTAATGAGAAGGTCAAAGAAAGTTGAGAGAGGAGAATGTGAAGAAGAGATGGACAGAGAATAGGCTCATAATTCAGTCATTATTCAGACTTTTTGGGTTATCCATCAAATGTATCAGGTGATGCCTTAACAAAACATTAGCTTACTTTCAAGAGAGCCTTTAAAGCTATTTATTATTATTATTATTATTATTATTATTTATTTATTTTATGTGTATGAGTGTACTGTCTGCATGTAGGTTGGTGCATCCATGCCGTGCAATGCTGCGGAAGTCAGAAGAGGGTGTCAAATTCCCCTGGAACTGGAGTTAAAAGATGGTTCTTAGTCACCATGTGGGTGCTGGGAATCAAACCTGGGTCCTCTGCAAGAGTAGTCGGCACTCTTAACTGCTGAGCCATCTCTCCATCCCCCTTAAAGCTATTTTCTATCATCCACCTTTGATTATGTGTCCATTGTCCCCCTCAATCTACCCATTATCATCAGTTTCAAAATTGCAAAGTGAATGATCCGGTGACACTAATTTCATTTCTTTCTTTACACATATCTTATTTTTCTCAATTATTCCATTTGTAAGTTTTCATTGACCATAGAGCTAGTGATAAACTTCCAATTATATTAACTTTGCATAACTTAGGCTCTCTTAACTCTCTTACAGATATAATTAGTATCACTTAGCAATTTCAAATTAAGACCAAAAATGAAGTATGTATGGATAGTGAAGAATGAGGTAAGTTGCAGGTGTGTATCATGAACAACAGCAAATAAATTTTTGGCATTCCCATTGATTGAAGGCTACTGTGATAGGTTTTCAGAGAAGGCTGGTAGAGGGGCGCCAGGCAGCAGTCTTTCCAAAGACTCTGGGAGGGAAGAATATTACTTTTTCTTTCCCTTCTGGGAAATGTTTCAAAAGGCATTTTCTCAATAGTTGAGACATCCTGGTGATGGCAGAATTCTGACCTACCATGGATATAGGTGTGGTGTGTGTGTGTGTGTGTGTGTGTGTGTGTGTGTGTGAAATTCATGTTGCTTATATAATCCCTTTCACTTTAATATAGCTCATACTTAATTGAGCAATGTAATGCAGCATTATTTTGTGGAAAATCTTTGGAAATAACCACATTCTAGAGTAATTTCAAGTGATAATAACGTTAAATGAACTATAAATTATGTGGGAATGCAATTTGAAAATGTTGCCTAATGAATAGGACTAAAAATTAAGACTCAAAATGGAATTTGGGGGGATTTTGAACACTACATCAAATCAAGTACTTTGCAACCCCTACTCCCAGGAAGCCAGTGGTTCTGAGCAGCACTTGAAGCTGTTCTGAGTAAGTCTGAGGGCAGAATGTTTTTCTTCTCTTTACTCACATTTCTGGCTTCCACTTTAGAGAGTAACAGCAGGGAAGTAGGAGACTTCAATATTAGACACTGAATTCTCTTTATTCTTCTCTCTTAACAAATCCAATAGGAACATAATAAAAAAAATGAAAAAGAAAAAAAGTAAATCACATACACATAAAAATCCTATAGAGCCAGAATTACTGAATTAGCAGGATTTTTAAAATTTATTTGAAGTGATAATCTTCAAGTAATTTAGCATGCTGATTTTGAGGATATGTCTATTAAAATAGATACTACTTTATAATAAGTCCACCTTTGAGCCATCCTATAAAACTGGCAGCATTACACTGGGCCCAATAATAGTTCCAGGACTTATAAGGATAATGGAGGATATGGTGCCCCTTGGAAAATTGACTTCAGGAGGAGAGTTAAATTTACAGTGATATGATCCATGTTGGTTTTGCTTTTATTCAAGTTAAATAAAAGAATTATAAAGAAGTCCATGGATAGTTATGTTCTAAAGGCTGCCAAACAGATTTCATATCAGTGGGAGACAGGGCCTGAGAGAAGTTACCAACTCTCTGGTGAATATCTTTGCCACTCCTCAAGCAGTAATTCCTGTACTGATTCTAGAAGTCCATTATTTTATTGAACCCTGACATAGACATGCGTCTTCATTATCTATTCCATATAGAATTTATTTGTGATTCTTTTCTAACAGCTGGATTTTAGCACTGCACATCTGTATGGCTAGAGAACACTTTGAAGATTTGTGACTATTATCCATCATTATTTCATTAAATGAATCCATTTTGTAGAATGTAGAACTGAGTGCCATCCTACAGTGGTAGATGCCTTTGGGCTTAGAGACTCCCAACCATGTTGTTGGAAGAAGAGATTTCTTTTTTTTTTTTTTTTTTTTTTTTTTTTTTTTTAAAGGGGGTTTCAAAGCCAATTAAAAAATTTTTTTTAATTTGAATTTTGATACATTTTTTTTATTTTTCTTTTTTTAATTTTTATTGATGGTTTGTGAATTTACTCATTCAATATCAGATCAGGCATATTCCCTCCTCTGCCCCCCACACCCCCACCCATCCCAGATCATGATATTTCTGCCATAACCTGTCCTGCATCTTTCAGTTATTTTTGTTTCATGTTTTTCTATAAGTGATAATCCATGGTATAAGCATCCTTCGTGCAAAAACCAATCTTATCAGACTGTTGTGCCCCAAACCCCCACAGTCCCACCATTCAGTGAGGTGTGACAGGTTGTTTGTTAAATAAAGTTGATCAAATTGATGTTCAGACTACATGCTGTTATTTACCGTTCACCCCTATTGCAGCCTTTACATTCTAACACACCCCCTTTTCCGCAGATTGTCACTAGGCTTAGAAAAAGGCACAGGTGGATGAGGGAAGTAAACTGTCTGTCTCTGGAGCTTTGACTTGGCTTCTGGTCAATTCTGGCTGTTTCTTTCATAGACTGCCAGCTTGTCCAGGCAAAAACTTTCGATCCTACTAATAAAGCGCAAGCAATTAGATAATTGGTATTTAGCAGCACTTAGTTATGTAGGTTTACTTTGGCCATAGCAATATGTTTGGTGATATTTAATCATGAATTATATTTACCCCCTGATATTCAGGGTCTTACTGTGGCTTTGACATCTCCTAACCTGTAGAAGGTGTAGGTTGTGGCATCAGCCATGGGTTTATTCATCCAAGGAGAGCCAACAGCCAATAATAGATTGGGATTTAAGGACATGGCTGCCTTTGATGCACAGTATTTCCAGGCGAGTGAGGTGTAGCTGATGCTGATTGAGGGGTCTTGCTTGACTCAGAGACCCGTATTGTTTCTTGGTTAGTGGCCTTTGGGAACACTCTGGCATTCCAGAGGCCATTGTACACTTGCATGTGCAGTATCAATACATCCCTCCCATCGTTAGTCGGTCTTCGGCGCGGTCTTTATTGCCTCTTCTCCTCAGGTCCAGTTAGGAGGAGCCTTACCGTTTTGTGGGGGCTTGTCCCGGCCAACATCCCCTGGAGTAAAAATCCTTGATGTCCAGAGCCTGCATTAATATATTTGCAAGTGCAAGCGCTTTGATTATATTTTGGTTCTGACGAGTATAAATCTTATTCACGTATTATGTTCTATTTTTAGGTATTCTGCTGTGCTGTAACATCCTGGCAAAAGCCACTGTGTATTAATTTGTTTTAGCTCATGGTTTGAGGTATGGCCCATCATGGTGCGGGAGGCCCTGTGGTGGGAGCTAGGGCAGCCAAGCACATTGAGAGATGAATGCTATTTTTCAGTTCTTTTTATCTTTTTGCCCATTTATTTGGCCAATGTTGCCAGTCCATGGGATTGTGCTTCCCACAGTCTGGTGGGTGTTCTCTGTTCAGTTATAGCTCTCTGAAAACAGCTTCATAGATGAATCATAAAGAGTGTCTCGTAGATGATTTAAATTCAAATGAAATACAATGGATTTAACAACACAGATAATGGATTACTCAGAAGCCCTCTTAAGGGTTGGCTATAAACATCCAATAGGTTCTTAAGTTGCTCTGCTTACCTATCATTCATTAAGATTAGAGTTGATCAACATTAAATGAAGTATTCAAACACTTAGTTACTTTTCCAGATGTTTAGCAATAAGATGCTGACAAAGAGCAATTATTTTAGCTCACAGTTATGTCCATGATCAGGAGTGAAAGGCAGAATGAGCTTTAAAGCAGATATGCTTAAAGCATATCGCATTGGTATGAAGTCTGTTTGGCAGCCTTTGTAGCATTACTACCCCTGGTCACATCACATCCACTATCAGGAACAGAAAACAGGAATGCATATATAATGACTAGTTCCCATAAGCACTTGTCTTTGTGACATCCTCACTGGGATGGACTCTAATGTGGAATAGTGACTTAAAGTAGCACTTTTCCTCTAAGCTTGGGTTTTTCAGGACATCTTTATCACAAAATCAAGGAAATAAGTATTGCAGAGTGATACTGTATGAGTGGGGATGCTGTGATAAACATGACTGTGAGGGTATCAGGTCTTTGGAATTGATTTATTGGAAGAACGTAGAATAACTAGGGACTTTAAGCCCTTGAATGCTTTAAACATAGCTTAATGGGTCATTATGATGGGAAATTAGAAGACAAAGCTGACAGAAATGTGGAAAGCAGAGAATCGGATCATGAGATTTCAAAGGAGAACAAGAACTTTCAGAATTGGCTGGGGGGCATTTTGTGCACAGAAATCTGCTTATTTTGCCCATGTCTAAGATCTTGGGTGAGTAATTTAAATATTACGTACTAACTTAATCCGAAAATGAGGCAGTAGTGGTATTCGGGCGGGCTAACAGAAGCAAGGTTATAATTGACTAACATGAGATCATGAAAAACTCTTTGTGCTAATGGGAAATGGGGAAAAGGTACTGGAGCGAAAGCTCCACCCTCGAGAGAGCCCTGTTTATGAAGACTGCCAAATTATTTAATGGATAGGAAGCTTAAATTGAAAGGGTTTTGACCTCAAAGCCACTTCCAAGGGAATGATTTCTCAAAGGTCAAATACAAAATCTAATGCCTGTAATCTTGACATGTTACATATTCTGTGAAAGAAAAAGTAGATTTAGAAATTCAACTCCTGTTCAGGAATTTGTTCCTTGTATACCTGTTTTGTATTCTTTTTTTTTTTTTTTTTTTTTTTTTTTTTTTTTTGTGCATTTCATATAAAATTCCAATCAAATTCCCTAAGGGCCCGGTGACCCCTCTCTGTCCGACCCACCCACAGACCTATTACATCTGCAAACATGTTTTCATTAATTTTTCTCATTCTCTCTCGAATTCTCGATGGAGAAGTTTACTATTTATGACGCAAATTCAAGATGTCGTAGTTCTACTTGACCTAGCTTGCTGTTGTTTATGTTGTTAATTCCTAAATAAATATGCATCACTCCAAATATGCAAATATGCATGCCCACTATATCATAGGTTACATCTTTAGCTTATGAATGTTTTTCATTTATTAGACTGAAAGAGTATCATGTTTGACAGTCTTTACCTTGGCAAGCTCAGATAACCATCAGTTCTGCCCTTTGTGTTCCACACTGGGGTTTTCTCTATCCCTGTGTCACCAAATGAGGTCCAGTAAGCACCAGGTCCTGTATTGATCCTCCTGCACTGGCCACCATGACACAACCTAGGTAGTCCAACAATGACAGTCCATACTCTGAAGAGGCTGACAACCCAGTAGTTGCTCAGTCCAAAAGTTGGATGCCTCAGCAGTCCCTCCAACGAAGTTTTGGAGGATTCTTGGTGAGATTTGAGTCTTCAGTCCATATTGGTAGGTTGAGAAGCTGTGTCTTATGTCTTTCAAGGATGGCAAAAAGCTCAGTGGCGAGCCAAATAATGTGCTTCTTTTTTTGTCTTTTTGCTAAAGATCTCAGTTTTATACCTGATACAATTTCTCAGGCCTTAGTAATTATTTAGTTGGTAATTTCCTTGGTTTAAGGCCAAAATTTAGCCCAGATTACTAAGGCTTTTGTTTTCTCAGGGTGTCACTTCTTATCCTTATAAATTGCCGTGTTACAAAGAAAAATATGCTTACGCATGTAAAGGCCACACGCTGTGCTATAGCAGACCAAATACCATAATTTATAGATAAAGAAATCTTGTTCTATTCAATACCATTCCCAGAAAATCAATAAACTCATAAAGGAATTGTGTCTATCAAAAGACTTCACTTTCCATTTCAACATGTCTATTCTTTTGAAAAAGAAACAGATCATTTTTTAGATATGTGGAAGAGAAATAGTTTTTCAAAGTTTAGAAAGTAACCTGCTAGGTCATTTCATTTCAGTGTAATATTTCCTTGAAACAATGGAAAATAGAAATTTCAAAAGGTAACAGCTATCATCGAAATCATTTAAATTTCATTTTAAGATTGACTATACATCATCTGTGTCTCGCGGACTGAATATTGCACGTATGTGCAGAACATCAGGAACTACACGGTTGGATCCCTGGAGCTGTTAGTTACAAGGTAGTTTTGAGCTTAATCAAATTGAACCCTTAGTTGTAGTGCTCATCAGACCCATGAGCTACCTCATCCAGTCAAGAACATTCTAAGACATGGGTTTTGATCCAGGAACCTTGTGGCTGGATTCCAGGATCTACCAGGTATGCTTTCCTTCTACTCTTTTGAGCTTCCAGAGTCATTAGTGATCAGCAATCACTACTCACAGAAGTACAATCTAGCTTAACTCAAGTTTTCTTATGTAAAATAATTATTTACTTTCATTGCTCACTGCTGAACTTAATTAGGGAAATTTTCATTGAGCTACCCAATGAAGGACTATAAGTGATAAGGGATTATCAGAACCTTATTGCCATTTTAGTATTCATTAGGAGTCCATTTGGCAGTTGGTTTGGCTGTTGTTATTAACTAGAGCTAGGTATTATCTTGTGCTTAACAAGAAAAACGTATTATGAATGAAAATTACTTTTTCTTTTTAAAATGGACACGACATTTTGTACTTAGGTTATTAAAAAAAAAAACACTATCTGCACCTTAAGTCTGGATCATCTTCAGCAATTTGGTATATGAGCTTTGGGAAGGCATACTAAATTTAGAAAACAAATTGGAGGTGGAAGATGGCTCTGCAGAGTAAAGAGAACGCGTCCTGCGAGACCTGGGTTTCAAATTCCAAGCACACCCATGGCAAGCCAAATTTCTATAACTGCACGTTCCGGGACTCTGATGCTTTGACATTCTGACTGTGATTCATGAACGGACATGCACCTTCAATAACATCACTCTGCACCATCAATAAAAAATGTAACAATAAGCAAAATATTTAAGGAAAAAACAAAAATTATTTGAATTCTAAATTAATGTCATGACCGTCAGTAATTACTGAAATGATCTGCATGGGATTTGGGGGTATAAAAGCTAAAAAGATATAAGGAATTCACTTTCAAGTCAAGTGAGTATGCGCACACTGGAGTGCCTTGGGACAGTTGTACTTTTTCTTCAGACATAGGGTACAAATCTGACATTTTCCTTAGCATTTTAGCTTCAGAATCAAGTTCCTCATTTTATAAGCATGCCCTACATTGTGTTGAGAAGTAGAGCCCTTTCCCTTTCAGAATTTAAGAAACACAGATCTCACAATTTTAGATTAGAAGAGGTGCTCAGCAAGTTAGGGAATCTTGAAAGCTATTGTTCACAACAGAAAGAGGGCCAGGAGACTTTGCGGAGAGGGGTCATAGAAAGTATTAGTCTACCAAAAACTAAATGGGAGGCTCGTTTGTGAAGGTGCCCAACACAAGGAGCTATTCTCTGGGAGGAATATCGGCACAGCCCCATTTTTGAGTTTATTCAATCTAACTTTTGACAGTATCTGCTGTTGATCACACATTTCTCTTTGATAAGAAATACAATAAATAACTGGATTTGATTGTATAGAATTCAAATGACATCATTTATTTTTTGCTGGTATTAACACATAGAATTTGTATAGTCCTCAGATGGTAGGCTTCCCAATGCTATCTATACTGAAAAAACAGAATCTTCCTAAAAGACCAGATTTTTGTATTGAAGAAAGAGCTTTACTTAAGTTCCTTGAACACACACTACAACATAACTCATCTGAAAGTCATGCTCCAAGTAATCGTTTCGTTAGTCAACATTATTTAGGTTGAATCGAAATTAAATTGTTTCTAGAACACTCGTGTATATAGTGCATCCTGTTACTCTATACCCCTTCTCGTAATACTTAATCGCCTTTAGCAGTCATTATACTGCCCTTCTGTCTCTTAGGTCTCTTTCTCCCATCCATTCTGCCCCTCAGATTTTGTTCATGAAGATCCATAGGTTTTGGACATATCCATGGAGCCTGGTGAACTTGCCATCTGTACACAATTGAAGGAAGCGACTGCCCCCCCCCAATCCATCATCATTTTGCAAAATTCGGCCAGCTGAAGGACCCCAGGAGCCTTTCTTAGACCCATGACTGGCTGCTGTGACATCTACAGGCATAAGTGTACTACCAGTGCAGGTTAATCATACATACTAGCTAATGAGACTTCATGTCATTGCATGAATGTATATTACCCAAAGGTAAACAATGCCACACATTATTTCTATCCATTATATTCATTTTCTACTCTTATCTTCTCAAATGCGTCCTTGAACCTTAGAGAAGGTGGTATAAATTATGGCTGGCAACACAAATTTCTTAACTTCTCAGATCTTGAACAGATATAAACCATCTGGATCACAAGTTACACTACGAAGAGAAGTTTCTCTGATTAGGAATGAGAATACCAGTGGACAAAGGCTGTAAACATTTGTAATTTGACAGAATTTTTGTTTGTATGTCAATTTAGCAATCCACAATAGCCGGTACATCATGCGTCTCTTTTTTCCACATTGTTTTTGATTTATTAATATTCAGTTTCATATATATCTGGCTCCTAATGGAGAAACAAGGATCTAAACTCAACAGAAAAGTAACTGCTACTCCCAATGATGAGTAATTTGCACTATGGCCAAGAAGGCATACTTTGACTGACAAATTGGCATTGTACTTTGTGGGATCCTTTGTATTTGATCTCCCAACAGCCTACATAATTTCTTTCAGCACTATGATAGCTAACAAGCATAGAAGACACTTCCTACTCTTTTCCAGATTGCTTATTCTATATTATTCAAGAGAAGGTATGTGGTATCTTCAGGCCAATTATAGACTAATTATTCAGTTGCGGGTGGGCAATAGATGATGTGAAGCCCCTTATTTTGGGTAAGAGGGGCGACTTTGGGACTAAAACCTCTTTTTATTTTTTTTTACATTTATTATTTTTTGTATGTATACGAATGTACTGATCTGATGTAGGTATGTGCACCCGTGTCGGCAATGCCGCGGAGGTCAGAGAGGCTGCTGGAGTTCCCTGGAACTGGGAGTTTCCTTGGAATTGGAGTTACAGAGACAGTTCTCAGCACACCATGTGGGCTGCTTGGAATCGAAATTCCCGGGTCTCATGCAAGAGCATCGGCTGCTGTAATGCTAGGTTACTCTCTCCAGCCCGGGACAAAACTCTTTAAGGGAATAGCCATATTACCTGGCAATTATGTTTTATGTTTATAAAAAATGATTATAGGAGCAATTTTTCCATCCATTGCAAGAAATTTAATTCTTTAACTAATGATAAAAATCCCTTAATCAAGTTATTCTATGATTTTTTTTTGGATAGATTATGATGTTAAGTACATGCTAAGTTAATTTTGCCTTACATACTCTAAGACTTCCAGGTAGAAAGACGATAACCTCACTGACTGAACAACAAACGAACCTATGAGAGCAAAGCAATTTTCCTTATCACATGAGGAAGATTGAGTTTTAAATGAACTTCTTTTTTGGAAGTATTTTTATCTTTTATATTTTATTTTCTTTTAATTTAACTTCTTTATGATGCTTTGGATTTATTTACATCATTTTCCAAATCATTAGGACATATTTCCCTTATCCTCCCCCCCCCCACCCTCCTTTTTTTTTTTTTTTTTTTTTTTTTTTTTTTTTTTTTCAGTTATTTTTTTTATTATAGCCTATAGTGTAGATAAATCCGTATGAGATAAGACCATCCTTCACTGTGCAAATCTGCAGGCTTGTGAAGTCGTCCCAAACCACACAGGCCCACCAGTCGGGGGTGAGGGGTTGTATGTTAAATCAAGTTGACCTTCAAATGTGTCCAGCACTAACATCTGCTGTAGTTTCACCATTCACCCCCAATCGCAGCCCACATTCTTACCCGCCCCTTCTCCACAGATTGTTTCCTAGGCTTGGAAAAGGGGCTCAGGTGGATGAGTAGTAAAACAGTCTACTTTCTTTTGAGCTGTTGTCTTGGACTCTGTAATTCATGGCTGTTTCCTTTCATGGGCTGACAGTATTTCCAGGAATAACTTCAGAATTCCTACTGATGAAACACATGCAATTAGATAATATAGGTATTTAAACAGCATAATAGTTATGGTAGGTTACTCTGGTATAGACACATATGTTTGGAGTGATATAGTTAAATCCAATGATTACATTTTTCCGTCTAAATTGACAGGAGTTACTGTGCTAAAACAACACAAAAAATAATACACATCTTAACCTGTAGTGGATGTAAGCTCTGGCATCAGCATGGGTTATTCCTCCAAGAGAGAGCCAATAGCCAAAGATTTTGGATATACAGATATGGGCCTCTGCTGCACCAGTATTTCCAGGAGGTGAGGTATAGCTGGTGCAGACATTGGGTTCTTCAATTTCAAAGCGAGACCCCGATACTTTAGCCTCTCTACTCCGTTATAGTGGCCTTCGGTAAACTCTCTGGTGTTGAAGAAGGCCAACTGTTAACACTTGCATTGTGTGCGGTCTCAATCCTTCTTTCCCATGCTTACGTCAGTTCTTTGACAGCAGGGTCTTACGGCCTCTCTTCTTGCAGGTATTCCAGTGTAGAGGCAAGGAGCACTTTTAACTTTTTGTGGGGCCTTGGAACCCCTGGCCAACATGCTCCCTGGCGTAGAATAATCCATTGTCGATGTCAGAGCCCTGATTAATATATTTCTATTAGTGGCATACGTTAAGACTTCAGTATATATTCGGTCTGATTCAGAGATAATCCTTTTCACGATTCTTATGGTCTATTAGTCAACTTAAAGAAGAATTTATTTTTATAAGAGATTACCTCAATAATAGTTGTCTAATTTATACAGTGGAGGCGACTCATATATATCATATTCTCCTTGTTCTATTGGGGGGGAGGCAGAAAGTCTCTCATATCAACCTTTGTGGTACCTAGGAGGTAAGTTTCATTAAGACTAATTATAAATAGTTGTCATTTAGGATCCATCGTTGTTCGTACAAATGAGGTGTTCTTCCTTTCAATGTTCATAAGGACCAACCTTTCAGTATGGCACCTTCTATGGTACACACTACTCAATGCAAAGCTGTAATCTTTTCTTTCTCAGCCATTTAAGTTGTTTGCCATTTGTTCTCCTGGTGGAACCCACAAATCTTTTCCGGTAGTAGATTTAAGATTTGAATTGCAAGGTTTTTTTATAAAGAGTATTCATGTCTATCTGTATCCCCCTTTTTTTTACCCATGAGTCCCCAGAAGACAGTTGTATTATACATAACTACAGGGTGGAATGAAGGCACAAATTTCATCAAAATCGCCCCAGTTTTTTGGGTGACTGTATGTTTATAACTTGGGAAGCAAACTTAAATTTTTACATTAAATCATCATAAAGAGAATGCTACAAGGTGATACTGTATAACACAGAAAAGTATAGAGAACATATTGTAATGTGCATCCCAAAGTTATTGCGTTACAGATTGTCATTGGTTAAACAAATGTGTGACAACCAGCCAATTTTAGTTATCTCCTTTTTAAGTCAAGATGCGATTACCATTTTTTATCCAGAGTGTGTAGAAGCAATGTTTTTATATACACATACTTATTTTACTTAAACCATAAAACACATGTCCACTGTAGACAGTGTCTAGCAAAACTGGGTACTTGTTGAAACTCATGTCAATTAAATATGCTTTAAACGAATATACACCCGTTTCCCCATCTCCCACACCCGTCACCTTCCCAATTCACATTTCGTCGTTTTATCGTTCAGCTGTTTGTTGTATGTTCTTTTACTATTCATAACTCTCCATGAGAAATATTTAATCTGGGCTATTGGCACTAAGGGCACAAACATATGAGGGACACCATTGTCGTTTGTTTTACTGGGACTATGTAGTTACTTCACCTTAAAATAATAGTATTCTAGCGTCATCACATTTACCTGCAAAGTTCATGGATCGTTGTCCCTCTTTACTGCTGTCCAGTAGGAACCTCCATTGCTAACACTGTACCACATTTTCTTATCCACTTCTCAGTTGAGTCCACCATGTGCTGGTCCATCTTTTGTTATGTGAACAGAGCTGCATAAGCTAATAGCTGTGCATTGTAAGCTTTGCAGTTAATGATGTGCTGTGGGTATTATACCAGGAGTGGTATGACTGGTTCCAAATGGAAGGCTCATTTTGAGCCATCTAAGTGTCTCCACACTTGACGTTCCATTAACTGGCATGACAAGTATACTTTCTCCCACCAGTCAATGGATGAGTGTTCCCTTTCCCCAAACCTCTCCAGAACTTGGTAACATATCGGTTTCTCATCTAGCAGTTTTAATTGAGTTAGACGGTGATATTCAAAGTGTGTTTTGATTTGCATTTTCCTTAATTATCAGAGATGATGAACACCTTCTGAAGAATGTTTCTGCATCTTCTAATCCTCCTCTGTGAAGTCTCTTTATTCAGATCTGTTGCTCATCTTTTGCGTGATTCATTTGGTTTCTTTCTTCTTTGTTTTTTGAGTAGCTTGTATGCTCTGGATTAAGCTTTGGTCAAATGTATCTGCAGTGGAAGGTTCTTCCCACCTCTGTGGGTTTTCTCTTCACTTCCATTTATTGTTCTTTTTTTTTTTTTAATTAAATTTTAGTTTATTTCTGTAGTGTTAATGAAATGATACTGTCTGACATGCAGCGTCTATGTGACCACGTGTGTGCAAATGCCTGCGAAGGCTCGGCAAAGACAGGGTCCTTCGGATTACCACTGGGAACTGGAAGTTCTACCTTGGAATATGGAAGTTCTCAGACGTTCCCGGCACCGCAGTGAGCTGGGGATTGAACCACGTCTTGTAAGACCGCGATGTCGAGCGCTCTTAACCGCGCATAGAGCCATCTCTCCAGCCCAGCTTTAACTTGTTTCTCATGTTACAGAACGCTTTGGAGCTTTATGAGGTCCCTTTTGTCAGTTGTCGATCTTATTCTTGTGCAGCTGCTGCTATTTAGGAAGTCTTTTCCTAACCTATATCTTGTAATTAGGGTCTGCTTGCCAGTTTTTTTTTTATCACCTCCAGAGTTTTGGGGTTCACAATGAGATATTTGATACATTTGGACTTGACATTTTGATATCAAGCGTGAAGATGATAGGGGTTTAATTTCATATCCTTCTATCAGTTTGCAAACACCACTTGCGAACATGCTGTCTTCCCTCCATTGTGCCTTCTTGGACCCCACGTCAAATATGAGGTGGCGGAATTGGTTAGTCAAGGTTGGATCTCTCAATTTTAATTCATTGGAACTGGCTCTGTTGTTCCATTGATCTGCCAGTACCAGGCTGTTTTTTTTTTTTTTTTTTATGACTATATCCCTGTATTTAGTTTGAAGTCTGGTAAGGTTATCCTTCCTGTATTGTCCTTTTTGCTCAGGTTTGCTTTGGTCATTCAGGAGGGGTCTGTTTTGCTTTTTCCAAATGAATTAGGATTTTTTATTCCCAAGCCTGTGAAGAAACGATTGGGGATTTTGGTTGGGGATAATGCATTTAAGTCTAGTATACTGTTTGGTAGCGCATGAACATTTTTACTATACTTTATCTTCCCAGTCCTGGCAATTAGGGGGAGTTTTGTCCATCTTCTTATGTCTTTCTCAATTTCCCTTTTTCAGGGTTTAAATTTTTTTTTTTTTTTTTTTTTTTTTTTTTTTTTTTTTTTTTTTTTTTTTTATTTTATTTTATTGCTTTTTGAGAGTTATTTGTGAGTACGGGAAGTTCTCCTTGTAGTTCTTCTTGTCGTTGTATGTTAGTTGGTGTCAATAAAGGCTACTGATTTTTCATAGAATTTAATTTGTGATTACTGCCCACTTTACCAAAAAGCTCTTAAATATTCAGGATCTTTCTTGGTGAGTTATACATCCCTTAGGATACAACTCGCCTATCAATCAGCAAAAAGGGATATCTTGAATTCCTCCTTTCCAATTAGTAATCCTCTAAATTCCATCTTGCACTTGTTGCCCTTAGGCAAGCGGTTTCCAGACACCTATAATGAAAAGGCAGTAGGTGACAAGGGGCAGCAATTGCATAAGTATCCCTCCTTAAGGGGAATGCCTTTTGTCATTATCCCCCATTTTAGGATGATATTGGCTGTGGATTACCTGTATATGGCTTGTTTGATTATGTCGAGGAATGATCCCTCCAGACAAATTACCTCAGAGAACTTTAAAACACTGAACAGATGCATGGATTTTGTCAAGGATTCATCTCCGCATCATTGACAATTGATTGTGGTGGTTTCTTGTCACTTTACGCTTCCATCTGATATGGGTTTTGAATGATGTTTATTTGACTTTTTCAGTATTGTTGAAACCAGTACACTGCATACGTCTGGTACTAAAACTAACCTTCGCGTCCATGTCTGGATGATTTTCTGATGTGAGTCTGTATGCGACATTTAAGCCAGAATCTGATTTACTAGAACTTTTGGCATTTCTGATGTCTCCATTCAGGGCGATGGATTAAGTTTCTCCTTTTTGGTTGTCACTCTTTCCCTGCGATTTTTGATAGCGTAATGCTTGGTATTACATAGAAGGAATTTGCGAGAAGTCCCTCCGTTTGTATCTTCCTAAACAATTTAAGTAGTAAAGTTTGTAAGTCTTTACGAAATAATTTATAGAATTCTACAGTGAACCATCTAGCGCCTGGCAGTTTTGACGATTGGAGCAGGCTAACTTAACATTTACTATCGAATTATCTATTCCTGTACTATTGGTCTGTTTAAGCTGTCAATCTCCTTCTTGGTTGAGCTTGGTGAATCCCAGGATTTAAGATATTCACCCATTTCATTTATGTTTTTCAACTGTAGTCTAGAATTAAGTTTTTGAAGTATCCAATATGAGATTGTCTGGAACTCTTTCACTTGTCCTTTTGATATTTCCCTTCCTCATACCAGGATTCATTGATTTGTTGTTGGACCTCTTCTTTTGGTTTAACTTGGGCTAGAGGTCGTATCTGTTTATTCTCTCAAAGAACCAAACTTTGGATTCATTGAATTTTTATGTTATGGATCTTATCTTGCTTCATAATTTTCATTGATCTCTTCTCTTGATTTTTTATTCTTTACTTGTATCTCCGTTTCAGGCGTATTTGTTAGTTGCTCTTCATCAAGGTATTTTTTAAGCTGGAAGTGTTAGATCATTCATTGTGCTCTTTCCGTTTTTAATAATGGAGGCTTAGAGCTATAACACTCCCTCTAAGGATTCTTTGTAAGTGTCCATAGTATTTTGCCTGTTGTTGTTTTGTATTGTCATTGCCATTCAGCTCCAGGAATGTTTTTATTTCATTTCTTATTTAATTCTTTGACACTCATTATCAGGAGGTGCTTGTTTAGTCCAATGTTGTTTCCTGTCAGGTGTGTACGAGTTTATAATTCTGGCTGTCATGATTTGATTTTAATTTGCAACTGCTGGTCTGATAGAATGCAGGAGGATTATTCTCCAATATTTTAATTTTGTTGAGTTTTTTTCCTGTGATCCAGTATATGGTCTATTTTGGAGATGAGTAGAAAGTGCGATTTCTCTGGTGATTCTGCGGTGGAATATTTGCATAGATGTCGTTGCAGGCTCATTTGAATGATTTGTTTAATTNATTCTGGCTGTTTCCTTTCATTGGCTGACAGTTTGTACAGGAGTAACCTTTCGATCCTACTAATGGATATAGCACCAAAGCAATTAGATATATAGGTATTTACGCAGCACTAATAGTTATGGTAGGTTATCTTTGGGATAAGACACATATGTTGGCATGATATGTTTATGTTAATTCATGACTTATATTTTTCCCCCCTGATAAATATAGTATCACAGGGTCGTCTGTGCTTATGACACTCCCCCCTCCCGCGCCTTATTAAACCTGTTAGAGGATGTAGGCTTGTGGCATCAGCCTTGGTTTTTTCCTCCAAGGAGAGAGCTACTCACCAATTAGATTTTGGATAGACACTTGGCACAGTGGCTGGCCTCTGCTGCAGCCGTATTTCCGGCAGGTGTGATGTTTGTAGCTGGTGCGATGGTGGAATAGTTCTTGCTTTGGACTCAGGGAGTGATGTCCGGTTTGGCTTGTTTGGGTTTTAGTGGCCTTTGGGAACCACTCATCTGGCCTTCCACGAGGGCCATTCGGTACACTTGCATGTGCGGTCTCAATACATCCCTCCCATGTTAACGTCAGGTCTTCGGCAGCAGGGTCTTATCGCCTCTCCTCCTGCAGGTATCCCAACTTAGGGGCAAGGAGCCCTTACCTTTTGTGGGGCCTTGGATCCCCTGGCCAACATCCCCCTGGTAGAACAATCCATTGCTGATGTCAGAGCTCCTGCATTAATATACTTTGCCTAAGTGCATAGCCCAAGGACTTTAGTATTATATTTGGTTCTGAACAGAGTATAATCCTTTTCACAGTTCTTATGTCTATTTCTATTAGGTACTTATCTTGCTGTGCTTAAACACCTGGCAAAAGCCACCTGTTATTATTTATTTTAGCTCATGGTTTGAGGTATGGCCCATCATGGTGCGGGAGGCCCTGTGGTGGGAGCTAGGGCAGCCAAGCACATTGAGAGATGAATGCTATTTTTCAGTTCTTTTTATCTTTTTGCCCATTTATTTGGCCAATGTTGCCAGTCCATGGGATTGTGCTTCCCACAGTCTGGTGGGTGTTCTCTGTTCAGTTATAGCTCTCTGAAAACAGCTTCATAGATGAATCATAAAGAGTGTCTCGTAGATGATTTTAAATCAAATGAACTTGACAATGAAGATTAACCAACACAGAGATGGTTACTCAGAAGCCCTCTTAAGGGTTGGCTATAAACATCCAATAGGTTCTTAAGTTGCTCTGCTTACCTATCATTCATTAAGATTAGAGTTGATCAACATTAAATGAAGTATTCAAACACTTAGTTACTTTTCCAGGTGTTGCAATAAATGCTCTGACAAAAGCAAATTATTTTTAGCTCACAGTTATAGTCCATCATGATCAGGAGGTGAAAGCAGAATGAGCTTTAAAGCAGATATGCTTAAAGCATATCGCATTGGTATGAAGTCTGTTTGGCAGCCTTTGTAGCATTACTACCCCTGGTCACATCACATCCACTATCAGGAACAGAAAACAGGAATGCATATATAATGACTAGTTCCCATAAGCACTTGTCTTTGTGACATCCTCACTGGGATGGACTCTAATGTGGAATAGTGACTTAAAGTAAGCCCTTTTCCTCTCAAGTTGGTTTTTCAGAGCATCTTTTATCACAAAATCAAGAAAATAAGTATGCAGAAGTTGATACTGAGTAGTGAGTGGGGTATGCTGTGATAAACATGACTGTGAGGGTATCAGGTCTTTGGAATTGATTTATTGGAAGAACGTAGAATAACTAGGGACTTTAAGCCCTTGAATGCTTTAAACATAGCTTAATGGGTCATTATGATGGGAAATTAGAAGACAAAGCTGACAGAAATGTGGAAAGCAGAGAATCGGATCATGAGATTTCAAAGGAGAACAAGGACACTATCAGTAACTTGGCTTTGGGCCATTTTGGCCAGAAATCTAGCTTCATTTTGCCCATGTTCAAAGAATCTGGGTGAAGTCAAATTTAAAGATTACGTACTAACTTTTTTCCAGAGGAAAAAATCAGGGCAGTATGGTATTCGGGCTGGTGCAACAGAAGCAGTTATAATTGATAACATGAGTATCATTGAAGAAAAAACTCTTGTGCTACATGGGGAGAATGGGAAAAGTATACTGAGGGCAAAGCTCCACCCCATTCGAGGCCCTGTCTTATGAAGATGCAAATTCATTTAATGGAAGGAAGCTAAATTGAAGGGGTTTCTTGACCTCCCAAGCAACTTCCAAGGGATGTATTTCTCCAAGGTCAACATACAAAATCTAATGCAGCTGTAATCTTGACATGTTTACTTTTCTGTGAAAGAAAAAACTAGATTTAGAATTCAACCTGATTCAGAAACTTGATCCTTTAATTGTACCTGTTTTGTCACTTTTTTTTTTCAAAGCCAGTTTCTATTGAAGCTTTGTGCATTTCATACAAAATTCCAAATCAAATCTAGGCCGGTGACCCCTCTCTGCCGCCCACCCCATCAGACCTCATACATTCTGCCAAACATGTTTTTCATTTTTTTCTCATTCTCTCTCGAAATTCTCGATGCAGAAGTTTACTGTTTTGAGCAAAATTTCACAGATTCAGTCAGTTCTTTGACCTAGTCTTGCTGTTGTTTTTGTTGTTATTCCTTCCAATATGCATCACTCCAAAATATGCATATATGCATGCCCCATATATCATAGGTTTTAGCATCTTCAGCTTATGATGTTTTTTCTTTATTAGACTGAAAGATGTCATGTTTGAAGTCTCTTCCTTGGCAAGCCCAAACCACCATCAGTTCTGCCCTTGTGTTCCACACTGGGGTTTTCTCTTCCCCTGGTCACCAAATGAGGTCCAGTAAGCACCAGGTCCTGTCTTGATCTTCCTGTACTGTTCTCCGTGATACACCCTGGGTAGTCCAACAATAACACTCTATACTCTGAAGAGGCTGAAACCCCAGTAGTAGCTCAGTCCACAAGTTGGATGTCTCAGCAGTCCCCCTCCAAACTGAAGTTTTGGAGGATTCTTGGAGAGACATGAGTCTTCAGTCCATATTGGAAGGTTGAAAAGCTGTGTCTCATGTCTTTCAAGGATGGCAAAAGCAGTGGCAGCCAAAATAAATGTGCTCTTCTTTTTTGTCTTTTTGCTAAGATCTCAAGTTTTATACCTGATATACAATTTCTCAGGCCTTACTATTTATTTATTTCTGGTTATATTTTCCTTTTGGATGTTTAAGGCCAAACATTTAGCCCAAGATTAACTAAGGCTTTTGTTTTCTCAGGGTGTCACTTCTTTATCCTTGATAAATGCCCTGTGTTCACAAAGAAAATATGCTCACGCATGTAAATGTAAACACACACATGTGCATGCAGACACAAATACCATAACTATTATAGATAAGAATCTTCTGTTTCTAATTCCCATACCATTCCCTAGAAAATCAATTAAACCTCATAAAAGGAATTGTGTCTATCAAAAGACTTCACTTTCCATTTCAACATGTCTATTCTTTTGAAAAAGAAACAGATCATTTTTTAGATATGTGGAAGAGAAATAGTTTTTCAAAGTTTAGAAAGTAACCTGCTAGGTCATTCCTCATTTCAGTGTAAAATATTTCCTTTGAAACAATGAGGAAAATAGAAAATTTCAAAGAGGTCACATGCTATCAAATCAGAATCATTTAATTTCATTTAAAATGATATACATTCTGTGTCTGCGGCTGAATATATGCACGTATGTGCAACACTCAGGAAGACTACACGTTGGATCCCCTGGAGCTGTAGTTACAGGTAGTTTTGAGCTAATAATCAAACTTGAACCCCTGAGTTGTAGTGCTCACTCAGACCCACTGAGCTACCTCTCCAGTCCAAGAACAATTTCTTAAGACACTGGGTTTGAATCCAGGGAACTTTGTGGCTGTGATTCCAGGAATCTACCAGGTATGTTTCCTTCTCTACTCTTTGTAGCTTTCACAGGTCACATAGTGATCAGCAATCACAGTTACTCACAGAAGTACAAAAATACATAAGCATTAACTCAAGTTCTTCATGTCATGTAATAATTTATTTACTTCCTTGCCTCACTGCTGAACTTTATTAGGAACATTTTCAGTTGAGCTACCAATGAAGACTATCAAGTGATAAGGGATTTATCAGAACCTATTCCATTATAGTATTCATTAGGAGTCTCATTTGGCATTTTGTTTTGCTGTGTATAACTAGAGCTAGGTAATTTCTTGTGTTTACCAGAAAAACTTTATGTGAATGAAGAATATACTTTCCTTTTTAAAAAATGGACACAGCATCTTTAGTATTAGGATTAAATTAAAAAAAAAAACTACTATCTGCACCTTAAGTCTGGATCATCTTCAGCAATTTGGTATATGAGCTTTGGGAAGGCATACTAAATTTAAGAAAAACAAATTTGGAGGTGGAGAGATGGCTCTGCAGATAAGAGAACTGGCTGCTCCTGCAGAGGACCTGGTTTCAAATTCCAGCACACACATGGCAGCCAAGAACTTTCTCTAACTGCAGTTCCAGGGACTCTGATGCCTTTTTCTGACTTCTGTGTGCATTGCATGAAACGGATGCACCTATCTACATACAAGCAATACACTCATGCACATCAAATAAAAATAACAAATAAGCAAAATATTTAAGAAAAAACAAATTATTTGGAATTCTAAATAATGTCATGACCGTCAGTAATTACTGAAATGATCTGCATGGGATTTGGGGGTATAAAAGCTAAAAAGATATAAGGAATTCACTTTCAAGTCAAGTGAGTATGCGCACACTGGAGTGCCTTGGGACAGTTGTACTTTTTCTTCAGACATAGGGTACAAATCTGACATTTTCCTTAGCATTTTAGCTTCAGAATCAAGTTCCTCATTTTATAAGCATGCCCTACATTGTGTTGAGAAGTAGAGCCCTTTCCCTTTCAGAATTTAAGAAACACAGATCTCACAATTTTAGATAGAAGAGGTAGGCTTCAGCAACATTTGAGGGGAAATCTGAAGCCTATTGTTCACAAAAGAAGAGGCCAGGGAGACTTTGCGGGGGGGTGGTTATGAAAGTATTCTACAAAACTAAATTGGAGGCTGTTTTGTGGGGTGCCAACCACAAGAGTATTTCTGGGAGATAATGGCAGCCCCTTTTTGAGTTTATTCAATTAACTTATGTGACAGTATCTGCTGTGATCACACATTCCTTGTATTGTAAGAAATTAGCCAATAAATAACTGTGATTTTGATGTGATATAGATTTCAAATGACATCATTATCTTTTTTTGCTTTGGTTGTACACATAGAAAATTTGCTAGTAGTCCTCAGATTAGGCTTCCCAATGCTATCCATTATTACTGAAAAACAAATGACTTCCTAAAAGAACAGAATTTTGTAATTGAAGAAAGAGCTTATTTAAGTCCTTGAACACACACTACATACATAACTCATTGTAATAGTCATTGCTGCCAAGTAATGTTACTGTTGTCAACATTATTTAGTGAATCTGATTAAATTTGTTCTTTGAGAATTTATTACGTGTATATAGTGCATTCTGTTTACTCTTACCCCTTCTCTGTAACTACTCTAATCGCCTTACAGTCATTTATCCCTCTGTCCTCTATAGGTCTCTTTTCCACATCCATCTGCCCCTCAGATTTTGTTCATGAAGATCCATAGGTTTTGGACATATCCATGGAGCCTGGTGAACTTGCCATCTGTACACAATTGAAGGAAGCGACTGCCCCCCCCCAATCCATCATCATTTTGCAAAATTCGGCCAGCTGAAGGACCCCAGGAGCCTTTCTTAGACCCATGACTGGCTGCTGACAGTCTCAGGCTTGGGTGTACTCAGTGCAGGTAATCATCACATCTGCTATGAGATCATGTTTGCCATGAATGTGTTATTCCCTTAAAGTAACATGCCACATTTCTTCTATCTCATTTATTCATTTCTCTCTTTCTTCCTCAATGCTCCTTGAACCTTAGAGAGGTGGTATAAATTAGGGCTGGAAACACACTATTCTCTTATTCTCAGTATCTTGAACAGTTATAAACCTCTGGAATCATCAAAGTTCACTGCAAAGAGAAGTTTCTCTGATTAGGAATGAGAATACCAGTGGACAAAGGCTGTAAACATTTGTAATTTGACAGAATTTTGGTGTCATGTCAATTTAGCTAATCCACAATAGCGGGGTCACATCATGGTCTCTTATTTTCCCACCATCTGTTTTTGATTAGGTTTAAGTATCAGTCATATATATTTCTGCTCCTATGGAACAGGTCTCAAATCCAAGTCAAAAGTAACTGCTACTCCTATGATAGTAATGCCACTACTGGCCAAGAAGGCATACTTTGACTGACAAATTGGCATTGTACTTTGTGGGATCCTTTGTATTTGATCTCCCAACAGCCTACATAATTTCTTTCAGCACTATGATAGCTAACAAGCATAGAAGACACTTCCTACTCTTTTCCAGATTGCTTATTCTATATTATTCAAGAGAAGGTATGTGGTATCTTCAGCCATATAGACTTATTATCAAGTTCTGGTGGGCAATAAGAATGATAGTGATAGCCCATTTTATTTGGGGGGGGCGCTTTGGGACAAAACCTCTTTTTTATTTTTTTTTTAAATTTATTTTTTTTGTATGTGTATGAATGTACTGTCTGCATGTAGGTTTGTGCACCCGTGTCGTGCAATGCCGCGGAGGTCAGAAGAGGGTCTCGGATTCCCCTGGAACTGGAGTTCTCCTGGAATTGGAGTTACAGACAGTTCTCAGCCACCATGTGGGTGCTGGGAATCGAACCCGGGTCCTCTGCAAGAGCATCGGTGCTCTTAACTGCTAGGTTATCTCTCCAGCCCCGGGACAAAACCTCTTAAGGAGATAGCCTATACCTGGCAATTATGTTTTTGTTTATAAAAAATGACTTATAGGAGCAGATTTTTCCATCCATGCAAGATAATTTCCTTCTAACTATTGATAAAAATCCCTTAAATAAGATTATTCTATGATTTTTTTTTGGATAGATTATGATGTTAAGTACATGCTAAGTTAATTTTGCCTTACATACTCTAAGACTTCCAGGTAGAAAGACGATAACCTCACTGACTGAACAACAAACGAACCTATGAGAGCAAAGCAATTCTTCCTTATCAGCATGAGGAAATAGAGTGTTTAAATGTAACTTCTTTTTTTTGGAGTTTTTTTATTTTATTTTATTTTTTTTTTATTTAACATTTTTTTTTATTGATGCTTTGTGCATTTCATACATCATTTTCCAAATCAGTTCAGGCATATTTCCCTTTCCCTTCCCCCCCACCCCC